>PVKU01008815.1:0-69205 GCA_004027475.1 Anoura caudifer | reverse complement strand
GTAACACATCTGCCCTCCGGATGACGGAGACAGAGCTGGACGAGGGCAGTCCCGGGGTGCAGGTCAGACAGCTGGACAGTTTAGGGGATCCTCTCCCCAAGAAGTAGGATTACAGAGGGTTTGGGAGGAGATAAAAAATTATGTAGGTTCCCTTTTGAAGGGGGGTCAGATAAAAAGCTTTTTTTTTTTTTTTTTTTACAAGCACACATATTTTAAATTTATTTCTCATTACAGTGGACATAGCGTTGATATTAGTCGGAGCTTCCTCAGCAAAGGCCTGTCTTCCCCTACAGGGAGCCCCGCCCACTCCCTTTCGGCTTCGAGGGCCACAGGCCTTGGACTTGCAGAGCGATCTTCTTTCCTGGACAGCTCGGGGCGCAGGCTCAGGCTCCCAGGCAGAGACCGGGGCGCCCCCACTGTTTCCTTGCGGCCCGCGCACCACGTCTACATGCTGAGAACGCAACCGTGGACCCACCAATGGGAGAGAAGTATCTGTTTCCCCACTTTGCCGGTTAGCCAATCCTAGGGTTTCCCTGCTTTGCTTTCTCCCACCCCCTCATCTCCCACCGTGGATTCCCCCCAGTCTCCTTGATTCTAATGTAGAAAATAAACTGCAGAACTGCCCTTCTCTGGCGCATTTTCTCCCCCGCCTTGAGATCCGGCTTCCGGGCAAGTCCTCAAAATGTGGGCTCAGATAAACCCTTCTAAAACTTTTCTGTGTGTTTGCACGTTCTTCGGTTGACACATTCTTAGAAGAATCGAGGGGTGAAGGGTCATGGTGTTTGCACCCCACTCCAGAATGGCTCAGCGAAATAACAACAATGGCAATAGTGACAATAATAATAATACAGCCAACTTGGCATCGTGGTAAAAATCGGTGAGTCTGGATAAAGTTATTGGGGGGTCATGTATCACTCTCCAAACTTTCTTGTAGGCTTCTCCCCCCCCCAAAAAAAAATAACAGATGTGAAGAAGAAAGATAATTTAAGAAGCGGAATGATGACCGCTGACCCCTCTCCCTCAAGCCCTCCACCCGGACCCCAGCGCCGCAGGACACTCACTTCGTATTGGTCTCCGGGACAAAGGCGCGCGAAGCCGGCCAGACCTGCAAGAAACAGCCGGATGTGAGCTGCAGCCAGTACTCCCGTCTTTACGACTGCCTCCTGACTTCGGGACAGGTCAAGGGTCAGACTTTCCTGAGCTCATGCTGCGAAGTTTGGGGCCGTCCATCTGTGGGAGGGGCTGTCGGGGGTGAGAGGGGCTTTCTGGGCACAGAAGGCTGTTCAGTGGGGGCTGCAGCTCCATGTCCCTTTGGGCCAGTGTGAGGTCCAGGCAGATTCCAGGATCACGGAAAACTGCCCAGAATATTCTCACATAAATACACCGCGTTCTTGCTTCCCTTTCTGTTCTGAGAGGTGTGATTTCCGGGGAGGGCCTCCCGTCTGGGCCGAGGTTCACGGACTCATCCTCGGCCTCTCCCCAGCTCACCCGCTCCGGGGTTTTCCTTGTCCTGTGTAATCACAATCCCAACCTGGATCATGTTAGGAAATCTCCCAACACAATCAACGACCATCGACACCAAGCTAGGGGCGAAGAAACCAAAGCAAACCATCCAAGCAAATGCCAGTCTCCTGCACCCCCAACTGGCAGGGGGGCATCTTCTCTACTGCCCCACCCAGCAAGTCCCTTCTCTTGGGATCTGCTCAGGTTTGAGACACAGCGTGACAGCCAGGTGTGGAAGGAAACCTCTTCAGATGAGGTGCACACCACCGCGGGGCATCTCAGGAACCCCAACTTCTCTTTCTTTTTTAGATTACTCAGCGCTCGCTGTGTGTGGGGATCTAGGCTTTGGGGCAACAATCTGGGAATTAAAGCAGACTCTCCAGACATCTACAATACACAACAGAAGGCGGGTCAAGCCCACAGGAAGGAGCTGCAGGTCGTGAGAAGGGTTTAAACCCCAGGAGGCTTCTGCTTTTACCTACCTACCCTGCTCTGGATAATTCACCTAACTCCGCTTTCTTCCCCTTTGAAAGGGGATAACAGCGTCCACTCCTCAGGATGGTTTGCAAGACAACCCGTCAGGCACACAGTAGGTGTTGGGCACACAGTAGGTGCTCGGGGAGTGGCGGTGCATATACACGCAGGGGTGTGCTGCTATGTTGTGGCCCACATGGTTCATCCGAAAGGTGTCATCCACACGAAGAGACAGCAGCTCGGCGCACATGAGGGGGACGCACAGAAGAAGGGGACCCCTGCTCTCTGTGTGTTTTGAGGTGTTCTAAGGCTGCGTTCCTTGTGCAATTACAACATGAAGAGGCTGTCCCACTTCACGTCGGGTAGTTTCATGGCGGAAGGGAGCATGTGACTGACGGGGTTTCACCTTGGGGACACAGGGCCTGGGCGGCCTGTGTTCGTCCAACCTTTCCTGAAGACCTGATGCGTGTCCAGGAGACATCAGCCTGACACTTGTGACCTCTGAGTTCTTGGTTGCTTTTGTATTAGTTAACACGTGACTTCACCCCCACGGAGTGATGGGGACAGTGTCACTGCGTGTTTTGCCTGCCACGCACGAAGAGCCCTGTTGAGTTGTGAGACTGGACCCATGGGCATAGCCAGGGGTAGGGTGATGGCTGGAGAAGGCAGGCGGACACAAAGCCTGCGCTGCCAGAGTGGCCACTAGATGGCAGCAGCTCCCCAGCGTGTGGTGCCCGCGCCCGGAGCTTCCAGTGGGAGCTGGGTTTCCCGAACAGACCTGTCCTTTCCAAACCCTCTCTGCCCTCAGGTAAGAGCCGCGCCTGCGCTGAACATCGCCCCCAGTCAAAGGTCCCGGCGAAGCCTTCCTCCGCCCAGACAGGGTAGCAGCAGGCACCCACCCTCCGGTCCCCGACCCCCAGCAATCTGGCCCGCCCTCCTGGCCCAGCAGGTCCCTAACTACCCACCCCACCTCCCTCCCCGCAACAGAAGGCACTGGCTCAGGCTCCCCCTTCCTCCAGGGGGCTGTGTGGCTCTCCAGGCCAAGGGCGGCCCATCAGGACGCAGCTTAGTGCTGACCAATTGTCTTTATCTCATTACCTCCCCACCCCCCCCTCCCGCACAAACAGGGTTTCTGTGTGTCGGGGGAGGGGCAAAAAGGGAAGTGTGCACAGGTGTGGCCAGAGGAAGCTGGGCCATCAGGTTTGAGGATGTTATGAAACATCCTCCGTTTCTCTGTTGGGTGGTTATTTTTTTTACCAGAATGAAGAACAGATAAGAAAGTAGCTAACGGCCCTGTTGGGAAATTTCCAGGCAGTGGGAGAGGGCTTCTCTTTATCGAGAGGGGAGCGTTTCCATGGAGAACTTCTGAGTTCCCCTGTTAGATTACAGAACTGTAAGTAGAGCCATCTATAGTGAGAAAGGAGAGTCGGCTTCAGGCCTGAGAGACCCCCCTGGGGGAAGCCCCGAGTCTAGAGAAGCTGAAGGCACCCACCAGGCAGGACAGGGACGCAGGCGGACGGGCAGGAGGCACAGAGTCCTCAGTCCCCTAGTGGACGCAGCCCGGCCCCCAACATCACCCTCTCACTGACCACCAGCACTGCAGCTCCAGGCCTGGTGGGCGGGGGGCCTTTTGCCCCCGCCCACTCGCAGGTGCCTGGGTGCCAGGTGCCATCCTGGGAGCGGTAGTCCGTTGGGTCCACTCAGCTGCGTTGGGACAGCCCTGCTGTCACCGGCTAGTGAGCGAAGTACGAGGAACCAAGGGCCCTGGGCATCAGCTTCAGGACTGACTCCAACTTTCAGCCTGACTTCTGGGGCAGGCGCCTGAACCCCCATGTTCCATCGGGAAGGTGGGGAACTTATCCCCCACCCCACAACGATGCCTGTGGTAAGCGTGAGCAGCAGACGCGGGGGAAATATGGCAGGCCTTGCATCTGCAGGGAGACGTGCGTGATCTGAGTCGTTCTGGGACTAGAGGCCACACGAGTGTGTGAGTCTGCACGGCTGGTGCCCGTGAGCCCGGCCAGGAGGGGAAGAGTCTGTTTTCCGGATTCGGCGGCTGACAGAGTCATTCTGAGAGTGCGTGTATTTCTGGCCGGGTGGCTCTGTTGGTTGGAGCGCTGTCCCGTCCACCAAAAGGTTGTGGGTTCGATCCCCACTGGAGGCGAGTACGGGAAGCAAACGACTGATGCTTCTCTCTCTGTCTCTGTCCCTCTCTCTCCCCCTTCCTCTCCGTCTAAAATCAACGCACATATTCCAGGCTCCCCAACCCCCTGACTTGCTGGGATTGGCCCAGGTGGTTTCGGACCCACCGACTCAGGTGAGGACCTGAGGGACTAAGGATGGACCTCAAATACAGATGCTGAGCCCAGGAGCCAGGTCAGTATGCCCCCACCCACCCCCGGTCAGAAATGCTTCGAGGCGGGGACTTTCTGGAGTAAACACCAGAAGGCACCAGAAAAAAGAAGGAAATGCACAGACCTGGGGGGTGGGGGGCGGTTAGCGAAATATGATAAAATTTAAAAACTGGTGGGTAGTTTACAGGGAACATGGTGCCCCAAGGACCGGTTTGAATGACACCAGGAAGTGGCCGGTAGAGAAATCGGGAGCGTGGGACAGTCTGTGGGAGAACAGTTTCCACAGCAAGTCAAGGGGATGGAAGAACAGGGAGGGGTCTGTTTTAGGTGAAAGGAACCCTGAACATCTGCCCAAAGGCCACTCATGAGGCCGGGCCCCTGTTTGGGTCCCACTTTGAACACACCAACTGTACAAGGCATTTTTGAGACGACTGGGGAAATTTGATGGTGGACTGGGTGTGCCAAGGCCCATTTGTTCTCCGAGACCCGAGGGTGCTTGGCTGCGTGGCTCTGCGAGAAGCGGCCCCTGTGAGAGCAGGATCTTGCAGCCTGCAGGGGTGGACGCCCACATCTGCGCTTTCTTTAACTGACAGATTCTATCTCATCAAAGGAAAAACAAAGAAAGCAGATGAAGCAAATGCGGCAAGATCTTGCTGATTATTCCATCTAGGTGACGGGCTCGCGGAGCTCCTTGCAAGAGCCTCTCGGCCCTGGTGTGTCTGAGGTGCTGACAGAATAGCCACCTACGGGTGCGGGCAGGTCCAGAACGAGAAGGCTCGGAGCAGCCTCCGAGCGCCAGTGAATTGGCAGGAGCGGGAGGGCCAAGGTCTTTGCGAGGAGGAGGAAAGCAGCGCGGCCGCAGCGTACCTTTCATCCTGATGGAGAACTCGCCCAGCAGACTCTCCAGCTCCACCTCGATGGCGCACATGTTCTGTGGGGGAGGGGAGACAGCGCTGGTCAGAGCTGGCTGCTTCCGCACCCGCTCCGGGCCCCAGCCCTCGTCACAGCGTGAACCACCCCCGGACGCACGGCCCCGTTCGCGGTGAGCGTGAACCCTGGACGCACGGCCCCGTTCGAAGTGAGCGTGAACCCTAGGGCGCAACGATCCATTTAGGACGAGCGTGAACCCTGGGACGCGCCAATGAACCATCCAGGGTGAGTGTGAATCCTCGGATGCACCGACCCGTTCACCGTGAGTGTGAACCCCGGAGCGCGCCAACGCGTTCGCGGTGGGCTACCCAGCGCCACCTATGGGGAGTTCTCGACAAAGTGTTCCATCAGGGTCTGGACAAGACTTCCGGTGCCCAGGAAACTTAGGAGCACAGAACAAGTTAAATTATATCGTAAACCCCAAATCCAGAATGTGGGGTGCTCTGGGAGAACAGGCCTGAATTCTATAAAACGGCAGCATTAAGGAGGGGGATCTGGATAAAAGAGACGACCAGGTGAAGCGTGCTCACCTGGATTGCTCCCCGGTTTCCGAGACAACCACATAAACTGAAACAGTGACAAAGACACTGTGGGGTGAAATGGGGGAAATCTGAAAACACACCGGATCTCGGGCGATTCTGTAGCGTGACTTGACTTTCTTAGCCATGATAATGGGATGCGGGTGGTTAGACTTGGGGTCCGCATGGTCATGTGGGTCACCATTAAGAAATCAGCGCAAAGTGTGGGGTGGGGTGCCCCAACATCTACCACCGACTGTTCAATGATTCCGCAAAAACAGGGAGAAAAATTGCCCTCAGGAGGGAGGGAAACACAGGCGGAAGCATGTCACCCGTGGTTATGTCTCGGTGCGAGTGTCGGTGTCCCTTGTATCAGCCTTGGCTTTTGTATAAGTTTGTAAGTTTTCTTGATAAAAAACCGGGGTGAAAAGAGCACTGTGGCTCCACTCTACTCCACGTGGGTGCAGCAGGGGGCCCGCCGCCGCCCCCCAGGGCCCCAGCATGGCTCCCGGGTCCGACCCGTGCCCTGTCCTCACCCTGATGTTGAGGGAAGTGGAGGCAGGAGGGACCCGTCTGCGCGTGGGTGACCGCCCCCAACACTGCCTCGGAGTTAGAAGTGAAACGTGCTGCGGCCCGTCTGCAGCTTGGCCTGTTGGTGCTGGGGCCCGGGGCCTGGCAGCTCTGTGAGCCCCGGCGGGACAGCTGCCGCTTGGGCTTTGCTTGCTGAGGCCTCGGGATGGGTTTGTGAGGCTGGGTTTGTGGGGCTGGAGGCTGTGTTCCAGTCCTAGTCGTTGCCCTCCAGAAAGCTTAGTCCCTCACCTGGCTTAGCAGAGTTGGGGGGGCGGGTGGTGAGGAGGGGCGCTTCCTGCTGCCTGAGCTGGCTGCAGACGGAAAGCTTGGAGAACAAAGTCTCCGGATTGTAAACAAGTTTCTCCCTCGCAGCGCTGGGCGTCTCCGTGAAGGAACGCATCTCACTTTCCAGAAACATCAGCAATGTCGTCACGCTTGCCAGGATTGCCGCCAGGGTCTTTGAAAATCGGGGCGGCTCCTGCAACAGCTGGGGGCCCCCACAGTCAGAACTGCCCCCTGTCTCACCAGGTAGCCCTTGAGGTCTAGCGTCACCTGCCAGGGCCCCCACAGCCACTGTGCCCTGAATGTCCTTTGTTGTAAAATCCTGGGTTTTGTGATTTGGCTGAAGGTGCAAAACCACCTGAGGTCAAGTGAATTATAAGACGCCTGCGTGCTTTCTTCGCTAAGACAGCCCTTCGGTGAAATTGCCTCCGTGGCTTTGAACTTGCGAGCAAAGCATGTCGTCTTGGCTGTGCACCAAGGGCGGGTCCTCCTGAGAGGACCTGCAGGTGTTCTGGGACCGAACAGCCTCCAGGGCTGAGAACCACGCTTGCTTTCGGAGACGAGCAGAAACAGGGGCTCCCGGACGAGGCTGCTCCTGAGCCCGAGGTTCTCAGCCTGCGGCTGTCCGCTTGGGTGGGGCGGGCGGAGGTGGGGATGTGTGCGGAGAAAGTCACACCGTTTCACAGACCTCTAACTAACAACGGGCACGTCCGTGTGCCATGAAGGTAGAAGACAGGCCACAGGTATTGCCGGGGCCCGCGACTCCGACGGGGACAGAAACCACACCTGGTTTGTTGCAAACACCTTGAAAGCTGCCTCTGTCTTCTGCTGCCTTGCATCTCATGGTCCCCAACACTCCGGGCCAGCGTTGGTGCTTATCGTGCGATCCAACGTCCCAGGAAAGGAGCAGCCTTATGCGGTGGCTCACCCTCGGTTTCTTCACGATTGTGTCAGCGGTGCTGACAATTCCGAAGTAACCCTGTTTCTGCATTTCTTCGGATGCCTGTTTTCATTGTGTGCCCTGAAAAAGCACCCTCCCGCAGGGGCCCTCAGGTAAAGAAGCCCCATTCTAGAGTAAATTTGGTGATGACCAGGCATGCTGGGGTGACACGCAAGGCCATCGGACGTCTGTCACCCAAGAGGGCCCTGCGTCCCAGGGACCGAGCAGATGTCCAGCTCAGGGAGTTGGGCGGCAGCCCCTCATCAGGAGACGGCTTCACCCGGGAAACTTGACCTCTGAGCAGCGCCTCCCGGGACAGTGAGAAGGGCTGCTTTAATAATTCAGTCATTTCGCCAGAGGCACTGGTGTCAGGTGGCCCTGGAGGGGCAGAGACCTGCCTGTGTCATGTGCTGGGGCCCAGGAGACAGTCAGAAACCGGGACAGCACTCCTGTCCAGGGCTCTTTGTCTGGTCTCCCGGAAGGAGGGAGGGGAAAGTTCTAGCAATAAGTTGATCACGGGCAGCTTGGGTGACCGTGCTGCCGTGACAGCCGACCTCTGGGGTGATCGTCCCCGACCGGTCCGGTGGGCTCCCGGAAGTGCAGCTCGAGGAGGCTATAAGCTAGAGAACTTGGAAGCGATTTAAACACCAGTGCACGGCGGCTTCCTCAGTCACGCCCTGGGGTTTCGAGCAGCATCAGTGGTCCCCACGTGCACAGACCGGACGGGGCCTGGGGCGTCCGACCCCGTGTGGCTGGACTAGTGCACCAACGTGCCTGTCATCCCAGGGCCCCGGGGCGGCGGCCTGACAGGTGATGACGCTCCAGGGCTGCCCAGGGAGGCCCTCTGGACACCATCGAACCGCTCAGGTGTCATTTCAAACAATTCCACCACCAGCCTCAAAAGAAAACAAAAAAGCAAGCGAGGCAAAGAGGCGGGCCTGTCTGCCTGAGGAGTGGGGCGAGGCCAGGGCAGGGTGCGCCCTGTTCTGGGCAGGCGCCCGCCGGCGGGCCCGGCCGTGGGAGGGCGGGGGTCCTACCTCGGTGTACTCCTTGTAGCTGCGGTGCACCTCCGCCAGGCTCTCCCGGGCGGCCCTGCTGGCGGGTGACATGCCGAAGGCTTGCTTCATTTTGCTGGCCCCGTCCTGCAGGCGTCTTTGGATACAATAAGCTTCGTAGAGCTCATCCACCTGCCAGGAGAAAGCGGGAAGCACGAGGGAGGTGAGCCCTGGTTAGGCAGGAAGCAGGTCGCCCGGGGCAGAGTGATGTGGCTCAGCGGCCAGTGTCACAGCCTCGGAGCGGCGTTGTCCTTTCAGCTGTGTTTGAAGAGACAGCGTCACAGGGCGAGAGCCACACGCCCAGATCTAGCACTTTTTAAAAAAAGAACTCGCAAGTCGCTAAAAAGGATTTCTGTGAACTCTCAGCTCAACAATAACGGGAGAGAATGAAGTTATTCTCGAGATTAGGGTGGCCCACAGCTGTGAAAACGTATCACGCTGAACACTTAAGACCTGGGATGTTTGTCGTCTGTAAATTATGGCACAATTAAAAAAATAAATGGAAGCAATGGAAATGAGCGTTTTCCCAGCTACGCTGCCGCATCGAAGCTTCTAAACCACCGCCCACACTCTGCAGCTGATCACACTCAGCGCGAGCCTGATTATCACTAGTGCTGCTCGGGGGTGGTGTCCGTCAGCCAAGGCCTCTCTGACACCCTCAGGACCTTGGGCCACGTGTGGACACATTTTGCAGGGTCAGGGATGGGAGGCAAAGGCCAAGGATGCTGCTCAACATCCCGTAAGGCGGAGGACGGCCCCCGCTCCCCCCAGAATTACCCCAAGATGCCAGCAGGGCGAGGTGGAGGGCACCTGCTTGGAAGGTACTCCTGTTGACATGGACCGCGATAGTCCTGTGCCACCCCCTGCTACCCACACACTCCCTGCAGACCACCGAGGGGCTTGTCGGGCAGGTAGACGGCATCCGCAGAAGCAAGGGGAGGCTGTGGCTTTGGGGGCCCTCCCCTCCGGAGGACGGCCTGCATGACTCATCGCAGCACCAGCTTTGTTCCTAAGAAGGGGGCCGGCACTGTGGAGCCCGGGAGGAGGTGGAGGTGAGGCTCATGGACTTCGGAGGTGGAGGCTCCCCGTCTGTTCTGTTGGTGGCTGCTCACGGACAAGTGTCACAACCATCGCTAGAGCCGGGGGCTCCTGGTCACTGCCTCCTCCTTCTGGAGGGCACCGGCACCGAGCTCAGCAGGGGCACAGGAAGAACCTGGAGGTGGGTCTCTGGGCCAGAGAGGCCTTCGCTGCGTCTCTGTCCGGCGATTCACTCTCCTGTGCCAAGAGGAACTGCTGGACTCCGGCAAGAACAGAAGGGTCTCTTGTCTTTGGGGCCCATGGGGTTGCCTCTGGTAAAGAGAGGGGTGTGGGCCTCCAGGGGTGGCCTGTCCGCTGATGACATCTTTTGGTGGGTGACTCTCCTCGAGGGTGGCTGCTGTATTTTGAGACTAAGCTAAGACTCACCAGGCCAGCTTGTCACACGTGGATGCCCAGGCCCTCCTCTGAGATGCGGACTCGGCAGGTGGGGGCCGAGCCAGGGGTCTGGGGTGTTCAGCGACCTCGGCAGAGTGCTCTGGCGTGGCAGCGGCCCCACACGACTCCTAGCAGTGCCAGAGCTGGGCCTCCCTCGTGGCCGGCCAGGCAGCCACCCCCGTGGTCCCGGGGGATGCCCCTCGACCTTTTTCCCACCAGAATCCCTGCCACTGCGACCCTCTCAGTAAGAAAATTTCTCCCTGGATCCCTGCATTGGCCCTAATGACCCAGTCTGTTACTTTCATTTAAAGAGAAGTGTATTCTTCGTTTGTGTTAAATGTCAGCCTGTCCCAGCCACATGGAGTCACGGGTAACTCCATTACTGGAGTTAGGATATCCTCCGTTTAGGATACAGAGCAACTCTGCGTGAGCCTGAGCAGAGCTGGCCACCCACAGGCGAGCCTAACCTACAAGTCGGCAGTAGCTCTGCGTCAAGTACACGGATTGGCCAACTCATCCGATCGAATATGACCTGGCAGCATCCTGGGTGTCCGCACTACAGACAGGGTGCCTCAACCTCCTGCAACCCCGGGGACGGCTGCGTCCAACAAGGACGGTGGGGAATTGCACGCCTGCCTGATGCTGATCTCACTTCCTTGTGGTTTTCCAAGCTACACAGAGAAGTGGGTCCAAGCCTGCCCGCCAGCCAGAGGCCTCCTCGTGGCCTCACTATGTTAGTTGCCAGGGGGGCGGCGGAACCAGGAGCCGCTTCGATCAGCTGAGGTCGAGGGTGTCTTCCCAGGTCGGAGGGCTCAGAGGCAGCAGCATCAGGGTGTAAAGCTGTCACCGCATTTTAACAGGAGAGGGTTCTGCCCTGGCCGGGTGGCTCTGTTGGTTGGAGCGCCGTCCCGTGGACTGAAAGGTCATGGGTTCGATTCCCGGTCAGGGTACATACCTAGGTTGGGGGTTCGATCCCTGGTTTGGGGTGCATACAAGAGGCAGCTGATCAATGTTTCTCCCTCACATCAATGTTTCTCTTGCTCTCTGCCGTCCTCTTGCTGCAAAATCAACACACTTATCCTCAAGTGAGGCTTAAAAAGTAGGTAAATAAATTAATAAAAGGAAAGGATTCTTAGGATCATCAAGATGGAATATGGGCACCCTCCCATCCCACTTCCCAGAGTGGAAGCCGAGGTCCACATTGATGGTTCAGTCCAGGGAACCATGGCCTAGACCTGGAGGCTTCCGAGTCCTATCGCAGAGAGGCTAACCCCCCAGCTCTTCACTTGGAAGAGAGGCTGATGAGTGGGGGGGTGGGAACAGGGACTGCGGCCGCTGTGGCTTGGCGGCTCCCAAGGAGACTTCTTCTGGGGTGCACCTCCTGACGGTGCTCAGAACAGGGGCGGCAGCCCTGCTCCCCACTGGCTGCTCAGACCACTGGTGAACTCTGTGTAGGGCTCAGGGCTGCAAGTCAGGGGACTGGAGCCCGTCCAGGGGCCACTAATGATGCAAAGGTGCCCGGAACCCAGGCCGCGTGAGGAAGCATGGAGGAACTCAGAACTGGAGAGAGACTCGGAGAGGCACCGGCCGGTGTCCTGAAGGGCCCCGACGGCCGCCGTGAAGGGGTGCCGGGGGTGCCGAGCTGTGTGATGGTGCAGCCAGGCAAGGGGGATATTTCCCGCAGGCCTGGTCTTAATTGCTAATCAGCTTAGGAGTCATTTGGATCGGAAATTCTCCTCGGATGACCAGCTCAGCTCAGGCCCAAGGGGACTGATCGGTAACAGAAGAAAAACAGGCAGAGACGGCAGGAAGGGCGAATTACCTTGCTAATGTGGAACTCCAGGCGTCTCATGTATCTTTCAATCGTTTTAATTTGCTGGAATTAAAAGGAGAAGTTTGAGAAAGTACAGCCACGTCGCGTGCAACCGGTCTAGACCAGCGATTTCCAGCCTCTCCCATCTCACCCCCGGAAGCCCCCCCAGAGGCCGAGCGTCCCCCCTCCTGTCTACGGTGCTCTTCCGAGAGTCTCCAGGATCGGCCTGAGAGACTGTTTAAAACACCGAATACGTGTTCTGCGAGATGGACCTGGTCGATTATCGGAACCTGCGTTTCCCATCAAAAAGCCCAACCAAATGGGTGTTGTTGGCTTTCTGGCCGAACAGTACCGCGGTGGAAGGGAACCAAATTCCTCCGTGATAACACAGGGGATCAGCTCGGAGATGAACTTTTTCCCTCCACACTCACTGTCTCTGAAACCGAGGTGCGTTGCACCATCGCCACGCCTGTGCGTGCTCAAGGGCAATCACGGTAGTTTGAGTTACAAATATTATTATCATATGCATTAAGTCTAATTGCTCCTTCAAACGTGTGCAAACAGACCGGACCATGATTCCGCGTAAAGGGAGCTGTATGTGCAGAAGGCGTGAGAAGAGACAGTACCACACACACCTAAAAATAATCTACATTTAAAATAAGCTTCAAAGAGCCGGGGCACTAAGTACCAAATACACACTTTAAGTGAAAAGAAAGAACTGTGTCTTGGGGGTAACTGGGATCAGTTTTTGTTTCTTGGTGGAACGTAGGCTAATGGGGCATTTTCCAACCAAAGAGCTCTTGGATTTGATCGACTCTGAGAGTTAACATTTACGGAGAAGTGCGGACAAGGCCCCCGCACACTTGGGAGGCTCTGAAACTTGGCCGCACACTCAGAAACCCTACCATCGGGCGGCACGTTTATGAAACTGTTACTGGATCTGAAGATCGCGGCTCTTAGACAAAAGCGTGTGTTTTTCTGGGCTTAGAACTGCCATCACTTCGCTGCGATGCCCTGTCCGTCGGAGGGGCTCTCGGCCCCCCGCTCCAGGACACGGGGTTCTACGCCTGCCCCAACGCTGAGCAGGAACCCACCTTGTCCAGGTCGTAGAGCACGCCCTGCAACAGAAACGAGAGGGCTTGGGTCAGAGCGCAGCGTCTCAGCGGCGCCCCTGCTGGTCACCGAGGGGTCCCGCAGCCCGCAGTGAAATGATACCCAGCCCGCACCGTTCGCTGGGAGTCCGGACATCTGCTTTCGCTGAGGGAAGATCTGGGCCGTTTTAAGTGCCAGCGAGGGCTTTTATTTAGGCTCCGTGGTCCACAGGGCCGCCCAGACATCCCTGCCCCTTCAGGCCTTATGGGTGTCTCTGCCTTCGAGCTCTTCTCTCTCTCTTATCAAGGGACACACTTTCATGTTGCCTTTTTACATTTTTACACAATTAGTGGTGTGACCATCACATGTGGCTGCGACACAGGTGTTAAAGATACACTTGCCTTCCTGCTTAAACACGTGAAATCGTCATTTAAGGCGTCCCGAGGGCTGCGCCATGCCTTTCACGAGTTGTTTTTAGAACAAACTCACATCCTGCGAGCTCCCACCGGGGAATCGGTTCACACCCCCGCATCCCCCGCCGGGAGGGTTCCATGGAATGCCCGTGCTAGGGGAAGCCCCGCCTTCCCCTCGCCATTGTCCTCCAAGAAGGGACATTGGTGGCCACCGAGGACGGCCAAGGGCATCAGGACCCCTTGAAGGTCATTTCCCGGGATTTCCATGTGGGTGGGGCCCGTGTACACCTGGCATCACTACAACATGAAACCCTGGACGTCTATGAAGCCTTTGAGCTCGAGCCCTTGAGAAGGACACCGTTTGCACGTCAGCCCATCTCCGGAGGGAGGGAGAGATGCCAGCTGCCAGTGGGCAGCAGCGCCCCCTAGGGACTCGCAGAGTTCTCCGGGCTTTCGGAGACACCCAGGCGGTCCGTCCTTACCGCTGAGCAGAACCACCGAAAATAGTGGGGGTGTCAGAAACGCCTCTCCAGCCAGACACACTGTCACGAGTCATTCGGAGAGGGGGGGTCTGCATGCATCTCAGGTCAGGGGCCGGCTTTTCCTCTCTGACCTCACTGCCTGTCACATTTGCTAAACAATCGGAGATAAAGCCAATGTTTCGAGTTCCTGATTCTGTACTGATCACCTGCCAGGGCAACTCCAACTTTTCATTTTCTTTTACCAGTTAAGGGAGGGGCATAGGGAGTATTTTTCCTGATTGTAAAGTTCACCCGCATAAACATGCTTGGAAAAGTACGTAAACGTACTCAGAATAAAGCATTAAAATATACATCAGAAAGCAGATAGTACTTTGCCCCTTCGATCTGCTCTTCTTGAGGGTACTCTCTATCCGTGTCCATGCAGTTGGAAAAGATATTCAGCCAAAAAACTAACAATAAAATAAAAAGAAAGCCCTGGCTGGCGTGCTTCAGTGGACTGAGAGCCAGCCTACAAATCAAAAAGGTCGCCGGTTCGACTCCCAGTCAGGGCACGTGCCTGGGTTGCGGGCCAGGTCCCCAGTTGAGGGTCGTGCATGTATTTCTCACACATTGAGGTTTCTCTCCCTCTCATTCTCCCTCCCTTCCCCTCTCTCTGGGAGTAAATAAGTAACATCTTAAAACAAAAAATAAGAACACAGCGTGAGCATCCCGTTGACTGGTTAGTACGCACCAGGCGTGAATTCCTTTTCATGTCTTTGAGCTGGGCGTTCAGCTTGTCCAGCTCCGTCTGGTGGACCTCCAGATACTCACTGCAAAGAGAAGGCGGGGCACAGCCGTGAGCCCGGTGTCCGTCCAGTGGGCTCCGGGGCTGCTGACCCGCTCCGTGCGCAGGGGCACTGGGACCTGAACCTCGCTCTGTGGAGGGCGAGGTCGGAGGGGAAGAGGAGCCTCGTTTTCCCAATCTCCCAACATCACGAAGGCTCTGGCAGCTGCGTCTGAGACTGTGCAGACGGTGGAAGAGGAGAACCCCCCGGCGGCTGAGGGCCCAGAGCAGAAAACCCAGGCGGGAGGGAGGGGCCGGGCAGGCACGGAGCCGCGCTGGGTCTGGGCTCACAGAGCTCTGCCCGGTTCACACGGCGCAGGCTGGAGATCGTCCCCACACGCTTGGGAAGGTTTGCTCTGGGCAAATGGTCCCTGTGACGTACTGGGGGGGGGGGGCGGGGGGCGGTTCAGAACCTCCTGCAGTAGGTAACCTCTAAACCAGAGCTGCCCACCCACACTGTTGCGGGGGGCAGTCTTCTACAGAGGGCAACATAAATGCATTACTCCTTCAGTGTGAGGGACCTCACGTCAGAACCCAATACACGTCCCACCTCTGGGACTCAGTGAAGGCTTTCCCTAGGAGCGGGCAAGAATAAAACGCCTGCTACAGAAACAGCATTTAAAAATGATCTCACCAGGCTAATTTTCTCCTCTGACCCCACCCCCCCGCGGCTGTTCAGACAGGAAAAGGTGCCGCTAGGTCATGCTGAGGCTTCGTGCGCTTACTCAAGTCCGCCCTTCAGGGCCCGGTAGACTTCTTCCACTCGTCCAGGCTGAGGCTCCTTGGGGGGGCTGTTGTTTTTGTGTCCTAAGTTGTGCATTTTCTTCAGTTTGGCCTGAGGCTTCTTGACAGCGGAAGAATTTTCAATGAAGGAGTTACATCTGCGGAAAGAGAAAGGAAATCAGAAATTGTAGCTCAGGCGTCAGAAAGCACTCGGTGGAAGAAATGCTTTTCCGTCACCCCGTGTGTGTGTGTTTGTAGCTCTGGGGGGAGGTCGCGCAATCCCTGCACAGCGGTCCATCTGAGCTGCCTCCTTTTCTGTCTGGGTGTTCGACTTCCCTGCTGAAATCTGGGAGCTCTGTTCGGTGGTGGCTTCCTTAAGCCAAAGCCTGGCCTCAGGTAGCGTGTGTTCGGAGTGAAAATGCCTGACGCCCCCGAAACCCCACAGGGAGCCAAGGACACATGCGGGGTGGAAATGACACACAGCAGAAGGACGTAAACCAAGTAAAACACCTGTGCATTAGCACATCAGGCACGGCATCTGTTAAATTTGACTAGCATGTGAGTGACTACCTCTTTGATAAAGAGCCACGAGCATGGGATGGGAAATGGCTGGTTCTGTAAAGTGTGAAAGTAAAGTGAAGCCTGTGGAGCTGACTGACTGACCGCGTTTTCTTGAGCTTTGTTTTCGAGGAGGAAGTTATCTTTACATGTAACCAAAGCCCAATGTCTCTGTGAGCAGTAGGGGGCAGTCACGATCCGCTGATGCTACTTCTGGGCATTTACCCAAAGAAGACAAAAACACGAACTCAAAAAGATGGGTGTGCCCTCTGTTCACTGCGTTGTTGTGCGAAACGTAGCAGACATGGAAGCACCGTAAGTGTCCCTCCCTGGGTGAGTGGATAAAGCAACTATGGTGTGCAATGGAGTACCACTCAGCCACGAAAAAGGACGACACCCGGCCATCTGTGGCAGCATGAATGGACCAAGGGTGTTGTGCTGCGTGAGATACGTCCGGGGAAGACAAACACCGTGCGGTTTCACTTGTGTGTGTGATTTTAACACGCGCACACATGCATGCACGCACAAACCACGCTCACACCTGCAGAGAACAGATGGGTGGAGACCAGAGGTGGTGGGTGGTGGGGGGTGAGCTCCATGGGTGACGAGGTTGAAAGGTAAAAAAAGGAAAAAAGTGCATCCATTCAAACCAGTGAGAAAAGGACAACACGCAGTGTGGCAACGGGGACATAAGATGTCTTTGTCGTTCGGTAAGAAAACACGCACAGACCCACTCAGGCACAGGACACGAGCCACCTCGTCATCCCCAAAGGGAACACAACAAAAGGGACAAAACTGACAAAGGGACGTTGAACCTCAGGAGGGATGACAGAAAAAACTGGACGAATTTTAGAAAATGCTCAGTATCCACAAACGCGTGGAAAAAGCAAATCTGTTTTTGCTGATGAGGGACAAAGGGGTTCAAACAATTGGAGGCTCTTTGGTGATACTGACCAAAAGAAAGACCTCGAAAAGAGATGGACAGGGGGTGGGGTGGGGAGAGCTGCACTCGGGTATTGGTAGCTTGTCCTCCAGCTGCAACCCTCTCCTTTGCAGGAGAGATTCTAAACGATAGAGAAGAAACTGCAGCCCTGGCTGGGGTGGCTCAGTGGACTGAGCTCTGGCCTTCGAACCAAAGGGTCACCGGTTCGATTCCCAGTTGGGGCACACACCTGGGTTGCAGGCCGGGTCCCCAGTAGGGGGCACAGAAGAGACAACCACACATCGATGTTTCTCTCCCTCTCTTTCTCCCCCCTTCCCCTCTGTTGAAAAATAAATAAAATCCTTAAAAAGAAAGAAAGAAACTGCAGTGTTCCATCAGAGATTAAGGCAACTCAGTGTATGAGTGCATGTGTGTGCGTGTGTGAGTGTGCTGAGGAGGCCATGTGCGCACAGATGCCTGCTCACTGTTCCCCAGCATCCACGCTCCCCCTCCTCGGCTCCCGGGCGGGACCCCAGACTTGCCTGGACCGCCTCTCCTGCAGGCCGCTGAACCCCGCGAAAGACTGGCTGCGGATGATGCCATTGGGCCCCCCGGGCGAGCAGGACTGGGCCCCCACCAGCATGATCTCGGGGAGTCTGGCTGGCAGTCCTGTAGGCAGGGGACAGGTCACAGCAAATTACAAGCAGGTTCAGACAGAAAACGCCGCGCTTGTCAGCAGCAAGAGGAGGGCAGCGGGAGGTCAGGCGAGGTGAGTCACCCGGCCGCTCACGCTGTCGACCTTCCTGCCGCCACGTTGCTTTTAAGCCAAAGGGCGCAGCTCTCAGGGGAAGAAGCAGGGACACCTACCTCCCGAGATTTTTAGTAAAAATAAATTACATGCTGCCGTTGGGCACTTCAGGTCTCCTTCAGGGATGATTTTGAAAAACAAGGGTCAACCGTACTTTCGAAAAACGCGAGCACTTTGTGATGTTCACGGCCCCACAGCAAGGAAGACGCAGCAGGAGGCCACGTGTTGGACGGTCCAGCCAGGCCCTGCGTGGCACCCAAAGCCTGGTCCGAGGGCCCAGCTCTGCGCTCGGGGGTTGCATGACCAAATCCACCAGGTGCCCACAGGGAGGCGCTCACTTAAACCTGTCCTGCCCCGAAGCACTTTTGCAAAGACCCTACACAGTCAGGGGCAGGAGCGCCCACGAAAGCTGGACGGTCTAGGCTGTGACGAGAACACGGAGAAGAGGGAGGGGAGGAGAGCACACCCCGCTCAGACCCTTGCTGCCTTCGCTCAAGACTTACCGCATCGGGCTCAGACACGTGGTCAAAACACAGCGGCGGCCGGGCAGCAGCCCGGGGTCGGTGCAGGTGGCGCCATCGCCCCCACACCAGGAAGCGCAAGCGCGCACCTAGCAGGTAACCTCGGTCCGGAGAAGGGGAGGGGCTCCTGTCCACATGGAAGCCACAGGACCTGGCTGTTTGAGCGCATCAAGGACTGCCTCTGAGAGCCCCAGCCAGCAGCTCCGCAGAGGGGCAGAGGGAGGAGGTCCCCAGAGACAAGACACACAGCCCCTCCCTCCCAGGTCTCTGAGCCCCGCCCCCCTCCAGAAGAAAGCCCCTCAGGGGTCGCTGGGGTGCTGATTCCCTGGGCCCCCAGGCCGGCTCTTTGATCTGGGCTGGACGTGCAGACACACCCATGGCCGTGGGGGTGGGGGGGAGGGAGGCTCACATGTTGGACATTCTCAGGAATTTTTTAAGCAGTGAAGGGGAAGTATGTCATGTGTAAAATCAGTATCTGCTGCCCAAACCTCCCGGCCAAAGCACTTACTAAGGGTTCCGCCCACTTTTCATTGAAAACACCTCCTGTTCCCAAAGCATCGCCAGGTCACCCCCGAAGGTGTCACAAACCCCAAGGAAACACCGGCCTTCGTGTTCTTTGTGTATTCGACAATTCCCATAACCAAAATCCCGGCCGAAAGTCTCAGAGGGGCCACGTTCTGTGAATATTGTATCTCGCTTCGTAAATTAGGCCTACCGCCTCACGCAGCTCTGATCCAGGAGGAGACTCGCAGTATCGGAAGTATTTGAACTGCACGATTGCCATGAGCTTGCTGGAAAGGATACATTTTTAAGCCAAATGATTTTTCTGTCTTCTGCACAAGACCTGCAGTTTCGGCTCTGGTGCCTGGCGCCCACTCCCAGGCCTCCTGACGGGAGGAATTAGGACCCCCCCCACCCCCCCCACTTTGGGTGTTTTGAAAAGGTCCCCAGGTGATTCTCATGCTCAGCAGAGAAAAGAGGAAAAAAAAAAAAGCCACCAACTGGGTTGACATTTTAAAAGTGTGGTTACAATTTCTCAAATCCAGCTTTTAAAATGCGCTGCTATTCAGCCTTAAATAAGCTCCTCTTTGCAAAGTTTAAATGTCTCGTTCTTGGGGACAAAGCAAACGTTTGCCTGGACGATGCTAAGAAACGTAAAATGCTTTGGGGCTGAGTAAAACCAGCAGATGTTTTCCAGTATTTACACGCTGAATGGGTGGCCAGTGGGGAAGAGCCTGGGTGAGCCTCTCCGGCCCTGGAAACGATCATTATCTATCAGGAAAGAATTCGGAGAGCCGGTTTAGGCTGGGCTCTCCAGCTGCAGTCACTTGCCCCGCAGGCTGACACACCTTGACTCACTGGGCCCTGGGACAGTCGTAAATCCTGCCTGCGTGCACTTCCCCATGCAAGGGCGGGGCCTGGGAGAGAGGAAGGAGCGGGCTGGGCAGGAGCAGAGCCCGGGGCATGAGGGCCAAGGGCACACGGAAAGCTCCCTGCCTCCCAAGCGCCCCCAACCCTGAAGTGGGCCAGAGTTCTCTGTCGCTGGTCCCCCAGCCGCCTCCACCCACCCTTGGCCTCCACGCTCTTTGTCTGTCTGACGACCCCACTCCCACCCCTCGGTGCCCTGAGCCTCCAGGCTGCCCCTGGCTTCCTAAAAGCTGCGCATTCTCAGATGCACCGACTTAGAACCAGTTACCTGGCCGGAGTCCTTTGCGGTTTAATAGCAGCTGCTCCTTGGGACTCGCAGCCTTCGCCCAAAGAGCTGCCGCGTCCCCGCTGGTCGGGTGTCCGTGGCACCCAAACCCTGAAGGGCAGCTTGGCAATGTCAGCAAAAAATGCGAAGGGCGCTCGTCCTTTAACCCATCACAGCTACCCTGCGGGGCCTGCCGTGGAGACGAACTCGAGGCCGCGAAGAGGCACGTCCAGGGCTGTTCTCCTTAGTGCAGTGGCGCTAAGGAGAGCGTGGAGCCCACGTTACAGGAAGGATCGCGGTGCGTGCGGCGCGGTGCCATCGGTTGGGGACGTGAGGAGCAGTTACTGACGGCCCGGCTGCAGGCCGGGACGGGAAAAACGGTGTAAAATAACGTCCGGAAGCAGGGACGTCCTGGAAGCAGACGGGGCAGACGGTCTACCCCAGGGACAGGGGTGGTGGCAGGAGCCCTTAATGTCTGCGTTGGTTTTGACAAAGGAAAGGTGTTCACACACTATTCCTCGGAGGCAAGTGTCTGTTCGGAAACTGCAGACCGGAAACCTGGGGCAGGCGCTCCTGGGACTCTGATTCGTCTGGGTGAGCAAGGCTCTGTCCCCAGATTTGCACATCTGCCCCAGGGGGGCCCCCAAGGGTGGGCGTGCTACGGGAAGGGTCCTGGTAGCCCAGCGACCCGTGACCCCCTCCACCTCCAGCCAGGCCCGAGTCTCCCAGCAGCCCGGTGCAGAGGGAAGCGCCGGCGGCATCGATGACCAGCCTCCAGGCAGCCAAGCACTGAGTGTCAGCGTCGGGTACGCGGGGACCCATTAACGCAAGTGGGAATCGCTAGGTTAGTGTCCGTTTCTCCGAGCGTGGAAGGCCTCTGCTGTGGGGGAAAATACAGAAGAGGGGGGAAGAAGGCGGGGCTGGAGGTTTGGGGAGGAGCAGGGAGAGGACCCAGACGGTGTCGCTCACAGAAAACTTGGGGTGTATTTCATTGCCTTCAACCCTCCCTTCTCCGTTCAAAGCACAGGAATTTTGAGCATGAAGCTAAATCCTGTGTCTTGCTTTTTCTATCAAATTCTTGTTTAAAGCTAGGTCGAGACGTTTATAAATTAGCTTTTTTTCTTAAACTATCTTTAAAAGGATACTAAGGTCCCCCCTAGATTCCCAGGGCTCGTGCGGGTAATACAAGGAAGTCCACCCAGGTTCCGTGAGATCTACTTCTGATCTCTGGTTGGCACCTCCGGCCCAGGGCAGAGACAGCGCCCGCGAGGCTGGCCAGGGTTTCCCTCTGGGACTCGGGGAGGGACATTGGCATCTGTGCGCCTTGACTTCCAGGGCAGCAACTGTCCTGACATTAGAAGCAACACAGGAGCTGACGTCACTGCCTGGGCTCTTGGAGAGGAAGCCACAACACGTAATTCTGGAACGTGCCCCCCACTCCCGCGATAGAAAGGTAAGAGGCGTTGCCACTTCCGAATGAGGCAGGAAGGATGATCTTAGATTCCCCACAGCCTGTCCCATGAGAAGCAGATGTCAACTTAACAGCCAAGGTTTGCCAGTTACAAAGCGATGCCATGTCCACAGGTGGGCTGAGGCCACCGTCTGGGACACGGCGTGACCAGGAGGAGAGCTGGCAGGTGGTGGGCGTGATGTGCTGGCAGAAATGAAAAAGTCTACAATCAATGCAAGTGTTTGTGGTGCCAAGGACGGGGTTGAAGGCCCGGGAGCAGGAGAGAGCGTTGCTGGGGGGGGGGCGGGGGGTGTCGCTGGGTGTGCTCTAAAACTCTGCGTGATGGCTGCTTCACCACGGACGTTCCGTCAAACCGAAACCGTGCACTCATAGTTTGTGGGATGTGAAGGCTACGCCAGCAATCTGTCCCAATCACTGTCAATTTCTAGAAGAAGCCATCATCCCTTCTTCAACAGGACGTGCCAGGGAATCAGGACCGAACAAGGAAAAGCTGAGTCAGTGACCTGAGTGCCGAAGGCTTTGGCAGTTGGACACCTGCCCCGACGAGACCACGTGAGGCACAGGACCCTGGCGCTGCTGTGTCATTTCTGAGTCATTTTTTGTCTAAATCCTCACCTGAGGATATAACCATTGTTTCCAAAAGAAAGGAAAGGGGAGAGAGAGAGAGACAGAAAAAAAAACGAAACCAACCAAACACTGATAGGTTGCCTCCCGTACATTCTCTGACTGGGGATTGAACCCTCAGCCTTTTGGTTTACGGGACGACGCTCCAACCAACCGAGAGCCACACCGGCCAGGGCTGAGGTGCTTCTTCGAGCCTGGTCTGTGCTCCTGGCTCCCCTTCCCCAGCAGCGCGCCCTGTCTGGGCCGCCCTGCTTCCTGGGCAGCAACGGCAGTACAATCCAGCCGTCCGAAAGAGGCACGTGGACCAGATATAAATAGTCTGCTAGGCTCAATGATTATTTAGGAAGAATCCTAAAAATAGGTACCTGCTTATTATACGGTTGCAAGGTACCTATTACAGAACAGTTGACTAATCTTTTTTTAAAAAAGTAGATATATTTAAGTCATTGGCTCTTTTTTATGTGCCGCCTTACGCTGCTGCTCAGCGGTCGCGCCGTCTGCTGACCGGAGGGTAGATGGGTGGGTGCTGCCGGACATGGACCGTGAACCGGTGGACACGTCTCTGGAGCAGCTCAGCACAGCCCTGCTCCTCGCGAGGAGCCGGAGAGGGGCCCAGACGGCCCCCTGGGCAGGGGGTGAACTCGCCGAGCCTCAGGTTGCTGCTGCCTGTAGGACCCCCTCTCCACGTCCACAGACGCACTTTGTAAGGGTCCCCAGAGGTCAGGTCCTCACCCCGTCTGCCCTTCGCAGGGCCACCTGGACACCTTCTAACCTGACTTCCCATCGACCTCGTGGAGGCTTCCTAAAAGGTCAAGTGCTTGAGAAACACCAAGACGACCCTCACAAAGACCTAGGGTCCACCAGCTCGGAAGAAAAAGGAAGAAGCTCATGTTTGGATCCCTGGAAACTGCTGTGACTGGTTGCCTTTCTGTGTTTTCCAAAACTCCATCCGCCGACACGTAATCACTAAGTCCACCTGACACGCTCGACCGCGCAGGGTGCTCCCTGCACCCACAGCCGCAGGGAACCGAAGCCCGCCCTCGGCTTCAAACCTCGGTCCTGATCTCGTTAGAGGAGGGTCCTAGGGCTGTGCCTGTGCAGATGGGACACAGTTGTGACATAAGAAGTGACAGAGACCACCGAGGGGTAGCTCCCACTTCTTAGGCTCCAAGGGACCCAGCGAAGCAGGGAGCAGAGCACGGACTCGGCCGTCTGCCCCCCCGGCTCCGTTCACAGGGGCTTCTCCGAAGCCCGGCCTTCCGCCCCATGGCAGAGCGCCCAGCGAGGTGTGTGTGTGTGTGGAGGGGGAAGACGGGCATCGCCTGCCACATCCTCAACGAACTGCTCATTTTAAATGCTCTGAAATGACAGAGCTCTCTCCAAAGAGAGGGCGGTGGGGGGGTGAGAGGAGCAGCTGGTGGGGTTCATGCAGAGGAAAGACAGGATGTGCCAGCCAGGGAGGCAAGGAACTCGCAGCCTTGTGAAGAGAGTGATTTTTCAGACAATTCAACACCTAACGTACTTTAAACACAGGTAAGGGCTAAAAGCATGGGTGTTTAGGGAGCCCAGTTTAAAAGTCAACTTTTAAAATAATGCTTGCTTTTGAAGCTTACAGAAAAGTTGCAAGAAAAGCACAAACGCTCACGTATCCTTTACCCCAGGTTCACCATTTATTGATGTTTGCCGGATCTCACTCTGTCACCCCACCGTACACACACACACACACACACACACACACACAATTTCCTGAATCATCTGAGAGCAATTTGCATATGTACCTTTATATATATTTGCTCCTTCCCATCCAGCAATTTGCGAATGTGATACAAATTTATTCTCTTTTAAAAGGTGGTTTTTAGAGAGAGAGAGGGAAGTGGGGGGGGGGGCGGGGGGGGAGAGAGAGAAACATCGATTTGTTTTTTCCAACTTATCTGTGCATTCATTGGTTGATTCTTGGATGTGCCCTCACCAGGGATCAAACCTGCAACCTCGGCGCAGGCAGAGGATGCTCTAACCAACTGAGCTACCAGCCAGGGCCACGGATTTACTCTTAAAGAGTCGGAGTGTGTTTCCTGGAACATGGGCCCCCACTTACACAGCCTCAGTACGATGACCCCCCCGGGGGGTTTAACACCAATACAACACTACTGTCCAGTGCGCACCTCACCAACTGCCCCAGCCCCACCCCGGGGAGCCCGTCCGGGTCACGTCCGCCTCTCCTCTCGCCTCAGGGGTCTCCCGTGTCTGCTGACCTGGGACCGTCCGTGGCCTTTTCCTAGAGTCCACACCAGCTGTTTTCTAGGGCGTCCCTACATCCCGGTTTGCCTGCTGTTTTCTCGCGAGAAGGTGCGGGCTCCGCGCCTGGACCAGTGGCGTCCCCTCGGTGACGTGGCCGCTGCTCGAGGCGTTGCCTCGGGAGTCGCACCGAGTCCGTGGTCCCCTGGCTGGCGGTGCTGGCTCTGGTCACTTGGCAAAGGCCTTGCTGGCCGGTCCCTCCCTGGAAAGTTACTATTTTTGCCCTTGTAAGCGATAAGTGGCTGGTCAGGAGGTATCTGAGGCTACACGCATATCTCGTTTCTGCAACCCTGGAGTCGGAGCGCCGGCGGGTGATGCCCGCTCGGATCAATCACTGCCGTGACGGTGGCAGAAATGGCCTCTCGGCTCTCAGTGTTTTCTGCCATAGGAGAGCGCTTTCCCGAGCCCTTTTATTTGTTTGTTTGTTTGTTTATTTGTTCACCGTCAGAATTGTCAGGACGGACCCCCTGACTAGTATATCATTTGATGCAAAAGCCACCTGGTTTCTGAAGCATTTTCCGGGCAGCTCTGCAGAGGGACCTTGCCTGTCAACCACAGAACTGCAGGACTGGTGGGAGGTAGCACAGCGGGGACTCACTGGCATTCTAATTATCTTCCCGAACACCTCGTCTCTCTAACCACTCGACCAGCTTCCTGGGGCTGGCCACCACCTGCCTGGACCAGCTTCGTTCCTCCTCAGTGCGGCGCAGGAGAGGACAACATTGGCCGGCGCGGGCTCCCCCGTGTCACCGGTGCCGTCTGGGCCCCAGCTGTTCTTGTCCCTGAAACCAGGACAGTGACCCTGAAGTCAGCAGGCTGTTAGCAGAAGGAAGCGGATGGTCTCTCTCTCGCTCCCTCGGACCTGCCCTTTGGCGGCGTCTGACTTGATCTGTCCGGTGGAACGCAGCCACCACGGAACCAGGTGAAGGGCTGCACGGAGTTAAAGAGACCTGACGTTGCTGCTCTCCGCTTGTTCTCCGTTTTCCCCTCCAAGAAAGGGCAGCGGAGCACGGGGAAGCTATTTTAAGAGGCCGGCTGAATCACTCGAGGGGCGAAGAAGAAACCTTAGTCGCATGTCCACTCGCTGGGACAGCCAGCGGCAGGAGCCGCTAGATGAAGCACAGAGGTTCAGCCTGGGGAAATGAAGCCCTGCTCTCCGTCTGTTCTGGTGGATTAAATTAATGCAGGGAGTAGCCGCCCGCCTGGCGGTGACTGGAAGGGAGATGATTCAAGCCCCAGAGCTCGCTTAAATCTCACAAGGAGCAGAGCGGGATGTGACTGATGTTGTCATAACCCATTTTAAAACGCAACATTAGAGCACTCGTCGACCCCCCCCCCCCGCCCCCGCTTGGTGCAAACCGACGGTGCCCTGCTTTGAGAGAAGGGCCACTTTGCACTTCAATGGAGCTGGATGGCAGTTTGCCTACTGGGTGTCCGACCTGTGGCCCAAGGGCCGCAGGCAGCCCAGGATGGCTAGTAGTGTGGCCCCCGACACAACCCTGTAAACTCACTTAACGCAGGCTGAGATTTTTTTGTGATTACGTGCTGCAATGTACTTAATATGCGGCCCAAGACAACTCTTCTTCTTCCGGTTTGGCCCGGAGATGCCGAAAGGCTGCACACCCCTGCCTCTGTGGAACCCGTGAACGTCAAAAGGGAAAACTCTTCTCGGGAGCATCGTCCTCATAGGCAGCCTGGCGGACGCTGTTGAGAGAAACATGCACCCAGAGCAGACCCTCATTTTTCCACCACCAGGTTCAAAAACGAGGCTCGGGGCAGAAGAAACAGCCCCAGGGCTGGCGTGACTGCCCCTCGGGCGGTGCTGCCTGCAGCCGGCTGGTCCCCGGAGCTTGGGGACTCACTTCTAGCTGATGGTCATGGCTGCCTCTTAACTTCCAGACAGCACCAGAACGATACCAACACCCTCTGTTGCAACTGGCCTTGACCAAAATCACCACTTTGATGGGCTCACGTATTTTCTTGATTGTTTCCACCAGAACCCAGCTGCCTCTTTGGAAATCCTAAACAGAGGGGCTCTGGGAGAATGTGACGTGGGTGTTCCCACGGCCAGCCCGTGGCCCGACAGGGAGTTCGCGGACGGGCAGGAGGGGCAGGTGGACCGTGGGCTCGGACTTGCAAATTCAGCCGCGTGGCGTATTTCATCTCCGAGAAAGGACAGGAAATCTCCTCAAAGCCTTTCCGCCATGGCCTACGTCATCCAACGATCACGTGTTTCGTGTGGTCAGTTAAGTCATTCCTGGCCCGCTGAGCAGGCAGGTTGGATCGATGGAGGGTTGGCGGGCAATTCCACGATGAAGAGTCCAGTGAAGTACGCACTGGACGGTGGCGGGGGGATCTCGGCCTCCGTCCGAGCCGGAGGCCCCCGCGAAGCCCTCGCACCTCGGAGGTCGCGCCACGCACTCCAAACTAAGGCAGCCCTTTCTACCCGGAGTGGCATGTGTCATTTTATTCCTGTTGTTATGACAACGCTTTTGGGAGCAGCACTTCACATGCCTAGCATTCAGTCGCCTTATTATAGACTTGGAAACCACATGAGGGTGTCAGCCCAGGGCTTTCGGGGGCCTGTGCTCAGGAAGACATGCGGCGTGACCGCCCCGCCTGCCCCGCCGCCTCTGCCCTGGACCCTAAGTGGTTCTTTTCCACCAGAAAAAGTAGCGAGGGCTCATTCAGGGGAGGGAGGCTTGACGAGTTACGTGGGAAGATGCGATTGTTTTTCACAGCCTGTGTTCGGGGGTTGCATTGGTGAACCCAATCTTCCTTCAGAATCTTATGTACTCGCTCCCTCCTGTTTATAATCCTCACCCAGGGACGTGTTTATCGATTGTAGAGAGAGAAGAAAGGAGAGAGAGAAAACATCAATGCGAGAGACAAGCACCAATCGGCTGCCTCCCAACCGGGGACGGAACCAGCGTCCCGGGCATGTGCCCTGACTGGGAATTGAACCCCCGACCTTGCGGTGGAGGGGGACGACGCTCCAACCCACCGAGCCACCCTGCCAGGGCTGTACTCAGTCTCCTGACCACAGCCTGTGCCGACGGATTTCAGGCCCGTAAATGACTTCAGTTGCTTATCAGCTATTGGGACGACTTGTTTGGGCGACTCCGACTTCACAGGAAGGCCTGACACCCACTTGTTACGAAGATTAACAATGATTAGATTAATAACAGATAAAGGGGTGCGGCTGCCGGAGGGACCCTGATACAGGAAGTTGATGACCTGTTGGGTTCGCCCTACAGCCTGTTAAAAGTGTAGAAATGTTTGTGATAATGTTTTAAAGCAACATCCAAACGGAAAGAGGATTTCACCAAGGACGGGAGCTGGTTGAAGGCTGGCACTTCCCACTCCCTCTTTACTAATGGAGAGAAACTTTCGGGTCGTGTTTAATCCTCTCGGCCTGGAGGTGAGTTTCTCTGACAAGTTTACTGTGTTCTCCCCAAACCTGCAGCGCTCCGCGTGAAGCCATGTGCACCCTCACTACGCAAGCGTAGCCGATGAAAGGAAAGGAGACGTCCACAGGAGGCGGGTTCGTTTGGGAAGACCGGGTGGCATGAACTCAGGGGGCCTCTCACAGAGCAGGACCTGAGCCGGCCCGCCGTGGGGTACCGGCAGCTCCGGAGCCGAGCGGCTTCGGAGGCTGGCACGCACGCGCTCTGTGGGGAGATCTAGCCAACTAAGCTACCCCCACAGGGACAGAGGTTTCACGGCTGCTTCTCCTGGCCGCGTCCAGGAGGCGCCCATGTGAGTCACACCTGCTGAGCTCTTTTTGGTTGCCCGGAGTAATTTATCGTCGGCATACCCAGCAGGTGGGCACAGCTATGGCAAACACCTAGGTTGCCAAGAAAGCAGAGTCACGTTCCTTTTGTGGTCTTCGGGGCAGCCTCCGAGTTACCTTCCACGCACAGCCGTCTGTGACCCTTTGCCCATTCGCATCGCTGAGCCAGTTTTCCTAGAGGGTCAGACCCGGTTTTGCAGAGCAGGAACGGGCAGGGTCAGAGGCCTTTCGCCGGACGACTGCTCCCCGGGCACGCTCAGCCCCTCACTCTCGCCGGGGCCAGCCTCCCGCGGCGAAGGGTGTCCGGGCACACGGCCGGCAGACCAGGCAGGTGTCCCCGTGGAGACAGCCGCTCCCCGGGTGGAGCACGTCGGGACGCAGTGACCGGGAGAACGGGGAGCGCGGGACGGACCTAACGCCTGGTCACCCCTGCCCTCCCGGGTCGTGGCCCAGACGACGGGTCACTGAGAAGGGAAGTTTGTCTATTTTCTGTGGAAGGAGAAGGAAGTGTGGTTCGGCCTTTGCGCTTCGGGGTCTCTGCCCTGTCCCACTTCAAAGGGAAAAGAAGCCTGTAATCCGACCACTGTCATGCCTTCCAGATTCACCTACTTTTCCACTCCAGCCTGGCCACCGTCTGCGTAAACACAGTGACTCCGGACGGGGGTCTCTCTCCCTCTCTCTCCCTCTCGGATGCGGAGCTGTGTGGTCAGGGAGCCTCGGACCTTGCCTCTCCCCCTGACCCCTAGGGAGACGCTTGGGGGAGCGTTCTGAGACTCCCGCCATCCACAAAGGGGGCCGAGAGGTGGACGGCTGTCAGGACTTACAGGAACGAATGAACGGACACCTTGGGCAAACTGGCCGTGTGGGCTGGCAGACAGTACCCACACGAAATAAAAAAAAAACATGGCACAACCCCCCCGCGGATGCTGAATTTGTGAGACTTTGGAGCAGGCGACCCACTGGTGTCCAGATACACAGACCGGCCCACCCCTGGTGGCCACACCGCTCCTTGTGCCTCTAGTATCACCAGGCGCCTCAAAGAAACACCGTTACCAGCGAGGAGAGTCTCGGTGACATCCGTGTTGGCAGACTGCTCGGTCCCAGATGCAGTGACATCTCCTCCCTGTCCAGACAGCAGCCCGGGGGACGGTCAGGGCCGGGGGCGTGACTCCGGGCGCAGGTGAAGAAGCTGACCGGCCGGCCGCTGTCCCCACGAGACTGTGGCCCGCGCTGCACCCGTCGGAGTTTCCGCCTCCCAGATGTGGTCTTGCCTCCGCCCACCTCCACTGCCCGCCGGCTAAGCAAGCGGCAGTGCCCCAGCGCCCATTTCTGAACGTGACTTTCTGTCCTCCTGGAGGGGCGGGGCAGCCGTACCCAGAACGCCCTGGGGCCCCGCCCGTGTCACCAGCAGTGATCCAGTGCTCCCCCAGGTCAAGGGCAAGTGACGTTTGACTCACAGCACGTCCTTGCCTTGCGTTTTCCTCTCCCGTCAGCCCTTCCCCACGATGAGGTCTCATGATGGGCTGATAACACGGTATGACGATCACAACCGCATTTTGGACTCAGCGAAAATAAGTGGGTAACGCACCGCTGTCCAGGGGTAAGGCCCTGTCCCTTGTTCTCCTGTGGTTAATCCAGAAAGTCTCAGCCACTTTCAGGAACTGAGTTCTTGGGTGGATTGTGAAGGCTTCACTGCCCTAAAATGAATACACAGCCCGCATCCCAGCCTCCGCACCTTGTAATCATCGATCGTCACTAGAAGGCAACTCACGAAATGCAACATCTAATTTGGAGATTCTCTAACCTGGCCGCAGAGCAGAGTCACCTGGAGAGATTTTAAACACTGTCATTGCCTCAGCCTTCGCCCCAGGGACTTTGATTCGGTTGACCTGGGCGGGGCCGGGCAATAGGAATTTGTTTCACCCTCGCGCGAGGGCGTGCTTTCTGATTTCAGAGAGAGGGGCAGCAGGTTAGGGAGAGAGAAACGTCAAGGACAGAGAAACAGCGGTCCATCGGCTCCCCTACGTGCCCTGCCTGGGAACTGAACCCACCACCGGTCAGCGTATGGGGTGACGCTCCAACCAACTGAGCCACACCGGCCAGGGTGCAATAGGAATTTTTTTTTTTTTAAAAAAAAAGCTCCCCAGGGTTTAAACTTTCCATGTGCAGACAGCACGCGGCAGCCCCCCCCCCCCCCCCCGTCACATTCACCTCCCATTCTTTCCCTGCATCATCACGGAAAAGAGCCAAGTCATTAATGTTCTCCAGCTGCCCGCGCCCAAAAAACACCTGAAAAAGACGTCGCAAGCCTTTACCAGAAAAGCAAGATGACACTGAATCTCTTGTTTAATGTCAAAAAACAAACAAACAAACAAACAAACAAAAAACAATGGGGGGGGATGGTTCTGGGAATCTCCGGATTTGAAAGGAAAACGTCTCCACAGGTCAAGATCAGAACTGAAAGGTGCTCTCTTCTTGTTTCCGACACGGTGCCGAGAAGGCCAGCTCCAGCCCGCCTGGGTCCCCAGGGTCCGGGGTCCGGCTGTGCCGCCTCACAGCGGGGCCTGGCCAGCTGCTCCAGACCCTGGCACCCCCCGTCTGTGACGCAGGAGGAGGAGAGGCTCGCCGAGGGCTGCCGTGGAAACCAGTAGGTTCACGAATGGAACGTGCTGAGAACAGTGAGCGAGAGCTCGCTATTTTTATCCTTACAGGAATAAGGGCGCCTTATCCAATCCAGTCACTTCCAGTTCAATCAGGTCTGCACAGGAAGACAGCCCGTTCCTGCCCCGGAGGCAGACCGCGCTGGGGGAGATCGACATCAGGACACGCTGGTGTGTAAGGACCACGCCGTCTCAAGTCTCGTGAGGGTCAAATCAGTGAACTGATCTCGTCTTCGACTACAGTGACTGTCACACCCACGGAGCGGGTGGCCGTGAAAGGCCGTTGATCTTCCTACTCAATGCAGCACAGGGCCCGAGGACGCTTTCCCACCACACAGGCCTTTTTAAGGGTTGGCTTTCCGTGTCCGGGTCTCGTGGGGGTTCAGCGAACCCCCTCCGGGCAACCGGCTGCTCCCACCATCCCTGTTTTCGGAAGCCGCCACTCACGCTGTCCGTCTCTCCAACCGCGTGGCGAGCCGGTGGCGCTGCCCGTGCCGAGATCACCGACCACGGGCGTCCCGTGCAAGCAGGCATATGCGCAGGATAAGGAATGGGAACAAGGCCGCGTGTTTCAAAAATGACGTGAATTCACAGTGGAATGTATTTTGATCCTTCGAAGGGACAGAATTTTTTTTTCCTGCCCCCCAAATATATCCCTGGGTGGGATGGGCGTCTTGTTGGCGAGTCAGCCGTGCGGGGTCCCAGCCCTGGAGCGGAGGCGCTCCAGCTCTGCCTGGCGTATTCAGGGTGACGAGAGACGGGGCCACGGCTGGAACAGGTGGCTGGACACAGACAGTCCCTGAGCCCCCACCCGCCAGCCGCCCTCCGGGTCACACCGCATGCCGCAGCTGACATACCCGGGTGGCATCCCATCCCCCAGTTACGCCAGCACCAAACCGACCAGTATAAGAGACAGAGATTGTCTCAGTCGTGAGAGACAGGTGAGAGAAGGCTTACGCGTCACACCTGTATACATCCCATGTTTCCTGGGACAGTGTCATGCCCTCTAGGGTCTTAGGGGTTGTCTCGGCGTCTCTGTACAAGGCAGAGAGAAGCAGCAACTGAGGAGAGGAAGCCGCCGGCGCAGAAGCTCACACGCACTTGTGAGCGCACAGATGTGCCGCGTGGGGCATGTGGCCCGTGGTCAGATCATCGGTCCACGGACGCACAAGTGGTGGCAAACCCTGCTCGGCTTCCTCTTCTGTAAAACACGGCGCGTACCACTTACGTCTGAGAGTTATTGGGACACGAGGCCCATGTAGTGCAGCCGGGCACCAAGTGTGTGTGCTCAGTAAGACAGATGCCTGCCATCAACGCCATCATCATCATCAATGTCATCGCCCAAGGCGCCCAAGGCCAAGAACCAAAAGGCAAGTGGCTTTAAACAAGGAGAGGGCGTGTTTCTATGCTCTGCTTTGTTTCGCTAATTAAATTGGTCTGGCCCGAGGCTAAAATCTCAGGCGATACATTGTAGCCCGGTCTGGTTATAAGATTGTTAGGAAGCTGCGGCTGGGTGGTCTGGGCTGGGCCCCCTGTGAGTGGTTGGGGGCTGAGCTCCCCGCTCACACTGAAGACCAGATCTGACGGTGGCGTGTGACTCTGCTGGGCAAAGTCGGGTTCAAGGAGCTCTATCTAGCCTCCTCCGTGTAAGCTTCCACGTAAGACATTTCCTCTACAATCTATTCCTAGGGGGACTCGCCCTCCCAGAAATGGCTGTATTTCTTTCCTGGGAGAAATGGGCATCCATCGTTCCCAGAGCAATAACCTACTATGAGTGATAACCTACTATGCGCCCCTTTTTGCCGGGCTGCCAGGAAGTTCAGCGCGAACATGCTGCTCAGCCATAGCGTGGACACAAGTCTTTCAAGTCCGAACACCGGCTTTTCCCAGCTCTTCCTTTTCATATTTGTTCTCATTAAAAAAAATTTTTTTATCCTCACCCAAGGACATTTTTAAATTGCTTTTACAGAGAGAGGAGAGAGAGAGAAAAACGTTAGTGTGAGAGAGAAACGTCGATCGGGTGCCTCCTGTAGCGCCCTGACCGAGGATCGAACCCTCCGCCTTCTGGTTAAGGGATGACGCTCCAACCAGCTGAGCCGCACACGACCAGGGCCTTGTTCTCGTTTTCGATCGCACATTATTGTGACCTGTCTCAAAAACTGAGAAGCCGCTGAGTGTGATTTTCTTAGTAAACTCTCACCCAGTCTCACTCTTCTCCCAGTGACCACGTGGGTGCAGAGAAGCCCGGGCAGCTGTCCCCTGCTTGACGAGAGTCTCGGGGACGCTCCCACCATGTCCACACGGTCCCTGCCATGCCTTCCAGCTGCAGTACTCGCTCTAGTTTGGGTTCAGGGACGATGCGGCGGCTGGTGACCGTCACTGTGACCCCCCCATCGACCCCGACAAAGGAGATGCTCGTGGATCCCTCGGAATAGTCCCTATAAAAGAATGAGCTCGGGCCCTGGCTGGTGTGGCTCAGTGGATTGAGTGCAGGCCTGCGAACCAAAGGATCGAAGTTCGATTCCCAGTCAGGGCACATGCCTGGGTTGCAGGCCAGTTCCCGGCAGGGGACGCACGAGAGGCAACCACACGTTGATGTTTCTCCCCCTCTCTCCTTCCCTTCCCCTCTAAAGATAAATAAATAAAATCTTTAAAAAAAAAAAAAGGAAAAAGAATGAGCTCTGGCAGGCTCAGGTGGGGTGGGGGGTTGGTGGGGGAGGAGTAATTTCTCTTACATGAATTTCAAATATGGGCTCTTCTAGAAAAGATCAAACAGGATTCAAGTCTGCGAATCAGAGCGATTGTTCTGGAAATTACATGTACAGCTTGCCGCTCCAAATCTGAGAACTCTATTTGTGATGTAAATCGGAGGAGAAGAATATTTCCATTTGACAAGTCAAGGCAGTTCTGCCCACGTTGGCAGGGCTCTCTCGGGTGGTCCTGATGATGAAGACAGAGGAGGGTGAAGTGCGTGGATTGGCTGGGCGGGCCAGCATCCCGCCCGTGTCCCTCCGAGGAGACCTCGCCTGCACGAGCCAGCAGGGACCTTGTCTTCCTGCTTTGTGTAATTAAGGCAAAATCGACCAAGGGGTGCATGACTTGTGGGTAGGAATTAGACGCTAGTCCTTACAAAAGGGAAGCAATGGTCCCTTATTTCTCTCAAGTTTGCTTTTTCTCTGCTTTCCTCCCTTTTTGTGGGGTTGTTGGGATCTCGGAGACATCGTGAGGGACAGACAGCCCTTCGTGGGAGGGGGGAGGGGGCTGGTCCCCTACATGGCATCACCTGTCAGAAGCCTCCGGGGGCACCTTTGCAGATGCACCACTGTCTTAGCCAGAGTCACCCCCTTCCTTCTGGCTGGGTGGTGTATGAAACTCCTTGGAGAAAACCAGAGTCCTGAAGTGTCCCATCTGTGCCCTGATGTCAGTGACAAACTGAGCGGAAAGCTGCGTGGCCAGTCCGGGTACCGAGGGTAAGCCGGTGGCCCAGCCGCCACCGGGCCAGCTTCACGGAACAAGTCAGGCCCAGGGGCCCTGCCGCCCCAGCAGCCGCGGTGGGAGCTCTGAATTTGGGGTGCTTGTGCATTTGCAGCCACAGCCTGAGTTTACGATGGAGCTCCGTCCCTATAAATTCTGTCCTCTCATCTGTAACTCGGAGATGAGAATAGAAGTGATCTCAGGTTATGATGAGGACTCAGCGCATTAATACGCGCCCGGAGCCCTGGAGGCGCTACTAGCGAAGCCTATTATTAGTCTCGAGAAAGTTTTCACTGAGATCAGCCTGCCACCACGTAAGAGGAACTTTGCATCGACATGTCGTGTGACATACAGGTACGCACCTCTGCAATGTAGATTTGCCTTTATTTGTGAGAATTGCAATGGTTCCCAGCGCCTGCGTGCGCAGGAAGGCCTTGTCTCGGGACCTGCATCAGAACCACGTGATTTAGTTAAAGGGAGCTGACAGGACACAGGGATGGTCCTTTGGGCCCAACGCAGAACCCATGCGCGGGTCTAGCTGGGTCGGTGCCCCCGGTGAGATGGAGAGGAGTGAGGCCGGCGTCCTGAGTGGGAAATGACACGGGCTCTTGCCGTGGCGCTTCCGGCCCCTGTGGCTTGCTGGCCACCTCTGCGGAGACGCAAACCCACTGAGCGGCCACGGCCACCCCGCTTCCCCATGCCCTGCTGCTCTTGCCCCTCCGCGGGGGCCGGGCCATTTTGCAGCGCTCCAGGAGCCAAACAAAATCACATCTGGGAAATAGCTTAATGCAAAAAAACACACTTCTAAAAAACAACCCAAACAGCCTTGAAAAAGAAACACCACATGCCTTTCCATCCTAATTTAGGCCGGAGGCCACTGGGACAAAGGGCAAGCTTCTTCTGGGGTGTCATGGGAACCGGGGCCGGGAGCCGCTCCTGACCTTCCTCACGTCATCACCGCGGGAGGTTTCCGCTCGTAACGTGCGTGTCCCACCAAGAGCGAGCGTCAGTCGGTTACAGGAGCCAACAGCCAGACCGCAGGCTCCCGATGACCTTGGCTTTGAACAGGCAGTGACGGGCGGTGACGGGCAGGCAGACCCAGTCCCCACTCCTGCTCTCCAGTGTGTGAGCGACTGACTACCTGGGGCGGAGGACAGGTGGGGGAGGACACTCCGTGCTCACGCCGTGGCCTTGGACAGGCCGGCTCTCCCTGGGGCTTGTTTCCTGCCTTGTGAGACCAGGGGACGTGCATGTGGGCCCCGCCTTCCCCGCAGGGCCCTTCCGTGACTTAGGTGGCGCGGTGGACGTGGGAGCTGTTGGAAGCTGCGCCAACCCGCGGACACACATGAGGCGTTACCACTTAGACTAACGTGTTTGTGTGCTGTCACCAAGGGGACCTTGGACTTGAACCTCAGGAACGGACAGCCAACCCGAGGTATCAGGCAGGAAGTGGCAGGAAAAGTCAGCTTGCTGGGGCGAAGGGACTGCCGCTACCACCTGCGTCTCAGGGCCAGGTCCAGGTGCCTCGGCCCCGGCCTTCTCTCTCTCCGTCTCTTACGAGGGTCCCCGATTTGAGGCCACCCCCATGGTCAAGGCCTGCAAGGTGTCTGCCTGGCACCTCGGGGCAGCTCCCTTGGAAGGGAGCCGGCCTGACTGGGGCCTGTTCCCATCGGGCTCCAACTCCTCTTCCTCCCCCAACACACGAGCCCACGTGTGTGATGATTTATTTCCAAGATCCACGAGGAAGGAGGTTCTCAGGCCGATAACGGGGCACATAACGGGGGAGATAGCTGGAGAAAGTGGGCTGCGGATTTGGTTATTCTGCCGCTGACGGCCGTGCGCTCTCTGCCTCACCGGGAGAGATTCCAAAGGAACAACCCAGGACCGTGGTTTTATTGCGCAACTGTTTTTCTGCATCTGACTGTGTGGGCCAGCCCCGCTATTTGCGGCTGCGTGAGAAACCACCCAGATGGGGTGGCTCAAACAGCAAAGGGGTGCGGACCGGGGAGGCCTCGGCTGCTCCTGGGGGCAGAGGTGGCCAGACAGGGGCCGCACGGGCTGGATGAGCGGAGCCGGGCCGGGCCCCCTCGTGGCCTCTGGTCGGCTCGGCCTCTCCGTGCGCTCGGCAGTTTGGGCCAGGCCACGGCCTTGGGATGGCCAGCGGACCCCATGGCAGCTGGTGGCTTCCGGGGTGACAGTCCCAGCCAGTGGGGAGAAGGCGTGAGAGTCACATTCTCTACCGGTGACAGGTCACGGTTTTGAGGGGAGGGAACAAACGCTTCCTTTCTCACCGGGAAAAGCCCCAGAGCTGCCTCGTGGGACGAGCCCCCCGGAGGCAGACAGCTCAGACGCAGTCTCCGGGAAGCCTCGCCCACCACGTGGGCTGCCGGGCACGGGTGGGGAAAGCTGGGGACAGTGGCTGCGCAACCCCAGGGCTGGCCCTTGTGTGCACCCCGTCCCGACGCTGCCCTGCGAGGGACCCCCGGCAGACCGCACCGCAACTTGGAGCCCGTAAAGCGGACAACTATTCCGACGCCTTCTCCTGCGCGCCCGCCTCGCATTAATGACCTAAGAACTCTTGTTCAATGCCCTGACCATCTCAGGCACCGGCCTCTGTCCCCCCACATGCCGCTGACCCTCAGGTCAGGAGAGACGGGTGCGCTGACCACATCCCTGGGAGCACCAGGCGGGGAGCTGAAGGCCTCGCTTCCCAGAACCCCTGGCGTGAGGCTCTGCGCCAGGGGCCCGTGCACGGGAGATGAAGGCAGAGTGAGGGGGAGGCAACCAACCACGGCTCATTTAGTGGCCGGGATGGTGCCCTCTGTCACTCTGCTGGGAGGAGGGGTCAGATGTCTGACATGGGTCCCGCCGGCTGAGACGGCGGCGTCCAAGGGCCCGTGTTCCCTCCCGCAGGCCCGTGTCCTCGCCTTTTCTCGCCTCTGGAGGCCACCTCGTCCCTTCCGTGGTGGCCTCTGCCCCCTCCTCAAAGCCAGCAACGCTGTGGCAGTCTGACCCCCCTTGCACCGCTGGCTACCACAGCTGGGACCGTTCTCCGCTTGAAGGGCTGATGCCACCGGGCTGGGCCCACCTGCGGAATGCAGGCTACTGATCTCAAGGAGCTTGGCTTCGTCCCACCTGCCGAAGTACGGCAACCTTCCCAGGTTCCGGGGTTAGGACGGGACGTCGCCGAGGGCTGGGTGACACCGCGCTGTGCTTCTGTTCCTTCTGACGTCGCTGCGGCAGCCATCTCCTTGGACTACCCAGCTTTCCGGGGCAGCTCCCGGCTGGCTGTTTCCCGACCCTGACAGTGGCAGCCCCTCTGTGGGGCCAGCAGGCCCTCGATTGTCGACCAGCGGTTCTGCTAGTCACCCGGTTTACCCGTGACTTTCAGTGTGGTCTGCAAGGCTCAGCCGTGGTGCGTTGGCCCGGCCCTCTGACCAACCCTTCCGAAGCCGTGGGTGATGGTGGTGTTCTCGGTGCTGTCCCCACGCGGGTCCTTCCCTCGCTTTCCAGCCTCCACTTGCTTCCGAGGACACAGCACCACTGAGGCAGGCACTCCATTAGGTGAGGGCCTGGGGAGATGGCGGTCGGTGCCCACCGTGGGGCAGTCGTCACCTAGGGTGGTTCCCCTTGAAGCTTGCGTCCCAGCAATTAGCTGGTGGGCTGTCTCGGCGCAGGCCAAGGCTGCTCCAGGCTTCCCACGTGGCACGAAGTGGGGATGTGGGTGATCCACTGGGAACAACCCCCTGGGAGACGCCCCGGCTCCAGGAAACTGTCACGGAGAATCTGTCCCCTTCAGAGGAGAAAAGCCCGTGGCCCCTGTGTCACCTGTGTTGGTGGTGTATTTGCAAGGCTCCTGGCCACGTCCTCGCCTTCCTTCCTCCAGTCCTCCTAGAGGACAGGGACAGAGGGGGCAGGCTGGAGCATGGCGTCATTGTTCCTCAGCGCCTCCCGGCACAATTGCTCAAGAAGGAAGCCATCGCCTCCAGCGCTTGAGGGGAAGGCCAATGGCATTGAGCCCCACAGACAAGCGAGAGGCAGGAGACGTGCTTCTCCGCACCCAGGCTGCTCTTGGTGTGGCCACCCCAATCTGCCACCCCCGCCAATCGCCGGATTTCACAACGGGCCCTGCCGTCCCGCCTCACCGTCCAGAACTTTCCTACCCCCAGCGTGGATCTGAAATCTAGGTCACGGGCTGCTGGGAAGGAGCTGATGTCTGCTACCTGCCAGGCAGCGTGCGAATCCCGAGGACGCAGGGAAGGACGAGACCGACTCCCTGCGCCCTTGGGGGGCTCCCACCTGCCTGTCTTCCCGTGTGGGAAGCCTCCCCTTTGCCGTCCATCTACCTGCAACCTCACAACAGGCCCGCGAACGAAACCTTCGACAACAACCTCTTCCTCTTCCTCTGACCTCCTCCGGCCCTGGTTTCTAGGGTGACCGTGCGTCTAATTCATCACCGAAACGGGAACACTTCTGGGTGAAGCCGGGTGCTATTAATAATCTGGCTGCCACCGGAGACTGTGCAGGCAAGCCCGGCACACGCCCAACGCAGGGCCCCTCCCGCCTTCCTCACAGGCCGAGCGTGACCCCGGCGGCGCCATCCACGCCTTCCACTCCTCCGTGGAGTGAAGACCCTCCCCGGCCAGACCCCAGAATGGCTGGGCAGGGAACGTGCGCTTAGCTTGAAAAACAACCAGTGTTTCCCCAGATTACACGGCCGCCTTGGACTTCCGGCTCACCTCAGAAATAAAAATGACTCTTAATCGGTCTGTTATCCAGGGTCCGGCAGAAGTAAGGCCTGCGTGAATGTGGTTGGGGGGGTCATGATGTGGGTGTGATAATGTATAGTTTTAACGTGCACATTTCACCTAAAATGCGGTGCGGTGTGCTTGAGCGTGGCATTGTTACGTTACAGAATGACACGTTTCTGATTTTGTGATGAAAGTGTTTGTAATAAGAGGGGTGTTATTTGTGCCGGACCCCTGCGTTTTAGGGTGCTAACTAGTGTGGGAAGCGTTTCTTTTGGCCCCTTCCTCTCGGTCTGGCAGGGGCTTATTCTGATTTCAGGGAACATGATAGAGGAATGTTACACCTTGTTAGCTTGTGCTGCTGAAAAAAATTAGTTTTCTTTGCAATTGGGGTAATGAATGTGTGAAAACACTCATCTCCTCCACGCAGAGTCATGGGAAAGAATGCTCGGTAGCCCTGGCTGGTGCGGCTCAGTGGGCTGGGCATCATCCTGCAGAGCAAAAGGTCACTGGTTCGATTCCCCATCAGGGCACATGCCTGGGTTACGGGTTCAGTCCTCAGTCAGGGTGTCCATGAGAAGCAACTGGTTGATGTTTCTATCCCTCTCTCTCTCCCTCCCTTGCCCTGTCTCTGAAAACAACCCATTAATTAATTAAAAAAGAAAAAAGAAGGAATGCACAATAAGGCAAACAGAGGTGGCGTCCAGGGCCTACCCGGAGGGAGGACAACCTGCCTCGGACACACGCACAATGACTGTTTCTAGACGGCCTGTGGAAAACATCCGATAAACACATCTACTGTTTTTAGGGCATACGTCCAACCACCGTGGGATGAGTGTGCTGTGACCCCAAAACCTTGGCCGTCAGCCCAGAGGGGAAGGGCCCGTGGGCGTTTTGACATTAATTCATTCAAGATAAGCTTGCTGAGGGCCCTGGCTCCCTCCGTGGGGCTCCTAGGCTTCCCTGCGCACAAGGGGCAGGACTTCATTTTGGGGGAAATGGGCCGAGCCGAGAAGCTGCCTCCGAGGATGCGATCTGGAGAGCGGAGAGCAAGCAGCACGCTCCTGGCTGGCTCCTTTCCATCGGGCCTTTCCGACAACCCCCGGGGGAGGTGTCCCCAGGCCGGCTGCTTTGCGTGGGACGCTGTGCTAGAGTCTCGGTGTGCCTCGGGGAGAGGCCTCTCTGCTCCCCTCCCCCACCCCCAGCCCCAATTCCACGGCTTCCTTCTCTCCTCTCAGCTGTATTCTTTTCTGGCTGAGTGGCCATAAACACAAGCTGTCTCTCTCCTCCCGTGCAAGGAGCTCGGCCGTTGAGGAAAACAGCCTCGTTGAGGAGCCTGCCGCCGGCAGAGGCCGCCCCAGTTGCCCTGAGCACCCACCCCGCGCTCCTAGCAGACTTTCACTTCCACCACCACCACCGCCGCCGCCGCCTCCCCAGAAGAGCAAGACGCTGCTTTCAGACTTCCGGCTTCTTTTCAGAGTGAAAACAAACAGCTTTTTATTGTTTTCCCCCAACCCAGTGAATGCAGTGAACAGTGAAATGAAACACCGGCTTGCAAACCCTTGAACCTGGGGGTCTGCTGGTTTCCCGACCCCACGGTTCCACACGCAATGTCCCAGCTACATGGCTCACCCCCCGCAGCGGCCTTTGTCTGTGGACGCCCAGCGGCAAGCCAATAATCCGCGAATTAAACCAAAATGGAAGGCCGGTGACTTGGTTACGTTTGGAAGCAGGCATGTGGTGGGCGTCGCTTCCCGGCTGTTGGCTTTCCCTGTGGTTGGGATGTTTCCCGCTCAGCGGCCCCAGACGGACGGCCAGGCCCCAAGCTGATGGATTTCACAGCTCAAGAGCGGAATTTTGATGTGAGTTTAATTATCGACCTCTACAGATACAAATCCTCTCTGCTTCCGGGCTCCTTGGCTGCTGCAGGTGACTCCTGCTGGAAATCATTTCACTTCGCGGGCGACGGGAGCAAGGGCAGCCCTGCCTGCCATCTGCGTCCCAGTGGGGTCGCAATGCTGTGGGGGTCCCCGCTGCACGCCGCCAGTTTTCCCCGCTCCCGCCTGCTACTTCTTTATACGGATGCGGACGATAAAATGTCCAAAGCTAAATCCTATGTGGGGGCGTCAGAGGGGGAGAGAAGCAGCACCCACTGGGGTCTTTGGAGAAAAGCAACATGTAGACCCAGCAGGGTCTCACCAGGCGGCGTCCAGTGTTGAGGGTTTCCGAGTTTTGGGAGCGGGAGACTTCCAGACAGACAAACGCATGGTCTCCCTGGGGGACAGCCATGACATGGCAGGATCTGACCCGAAGGGGTGCTGGGCCAGGAGGGGGCCCTCCCCTCCCCTCAGGGCTGGGCTGGGAGGAAGTGGGGGTGGGGGAGGCGTTTCCTCGGGCAGCTGTGGTAGGCACCCCCTGCAATTCGTTCCTGCAGAGGGACAGAGCTCCCGGCTGCTTCCTAGTTGACCACCCAAGAGCAGAGCACGATGCCACCGGTTCTTAGCGAGTCCCTCCTGACAGCCCCTGGCTGCGTGGCGGCCAGAACACCCAGGGATGGAGACACAAAGGGGTGGATGCGGGTGTTACGGGGAGCTCAGAGGCTGGTCCAGAAGGACTGGGGAGGCGGGGCCGGAGGGGAACTCGGTGAGCAGGAATACCGACCGCGCTGGGGGTGCCGGGCACGGGCAGGAGGGGAGGAACGCTCTCAGAGCTCAGAGCGAGATCCACCTGATGAAGAGGGCAGAGATGGCTGGGTGTCGGATAACAAAGGGGCGAATGCTCACACCTGAGGCCCCGCCCCATACAGGCCAAGCACACTGTCTTTGGGAACCGGGGCCAGGACGAGCCCGTCCGAAACTTCAGCCACGTGCGTGGAGGTGAGCGGCAGTGGGGAGCAGGCGGACAGCCGGCCAGCGCTCCCTGGGACCGGCGGGACTGTTCCCCGCGGCGGCGCCTCGTGCACTTCCACTCGGCCTCTGAAGCAACGGGTGCGGGCGCGCGGATCTCCAGGATAAGACCTGGGTGGCCAGTCTCCCCTCTGCACCACCCCGCCCCCCAAAATCAGCCCGGTCTCTCGGTTGTCAGCGGCGGGGGCCCCTGCTCTGGAGATGGCTGTCACTTGCACTTCGCACCAAGGACCTGCTCGGGCTCTCTGCCACCCTGACACTGGCATGGCTCCCGCGTGGCTAACATCAAGCAGCACCCACTCCCTTTAAAACGAGGCGCCCCCACCCCCCACCCCCGGGACAGAGAGGAGGTGTGGTCTCCAGGTGACAGTTGCAGGCTTCCCCTCTCCAGTCCCCTGTCCAGCCCGGAAACGCCGGCCTCAGGGGCATCACCCCTCCCCCACCTTTCCAGCCCGTTGGCATTCTCCTCGCCCCTCCTCCCAATTCTTGCCCACCCCCCACCCCCACCACTCGGAGACCCAGACCCGCGGGGAAGAGGCTGGTCCACGGCCAAGCTCGGTCCCGGCAGCCAGGGGGCAAGTGACCCTTGAGAGCCCGCGACCCCTAACCCCCGACCTGAGCCGGGCTCCCAGGACGCCTGCGCCCCATCCCCACGACACGGATGGAGGGGCCTGTGCGTCCCCAACTCGGGCACTGCCCCGGGCTCCTCACCCCACTGCCCCCCGGCCGTTCTGTCTGCGCGCCCCTTGCTGTCAGCAACGTTGCGTCCCTCGGGAGGGGTCGCACACGGAGCCCTCAGCGCACAACCGGGGGCCCGGGTCCCAGGCGTCCGAACGACCGCCGACCTAGCAGAGCCCTGGGTGTGTGAGCGAAACCGGAGCAACGCGGAGCGCGGAGAACGGTGCACGTACCTAGAGAAGACGGCCCCTTGTCATGACAGGGACGCGCGGGGAGGCTCCGGCGTGCCAGCGCCGCGGCAGCACCTCGGTCCCAGCAGTTCTGCGGGTAGCTCGAGCTCGCCCTCGGGCGCAGGGACAGCGGGAGCGCCGGTCCCCACGCAGGGTCCGCAGCTCCGTGAAGGTGAGCGGCCGGCGGTGCACAGAGGAGCGCGCAGGGGCGGGAGCGCGCGCGGGCCGGAGCACCGGGAGCGCGCGGGCAGCGGCGCCACCCGGCGGGCGGGTCGCGGAGACGGCAGACCGCTGCCTGAGCCCGCTCCCGCTCCGAGGCCGCGCCAGGGTCGCCGCGGGCAAACCCGCGGCCAGGCGAGCGCCCTGAGGGAGAGGACAGGGGCCCGTCCACAGGGACAGGCCCTCCACCGACCTGGGGTCTGGAACAGAGGCGGTGCGTGGAAACGGCGCGCGCGTGTAGATGGGTGTGTGGTGTGTGTCCTGGCTTGGTGGGGGTGTGGGTGGCGGCCTGCGGGAAGCACGCCCCCCAGCCTGTGTCAGAGAGGTCTCCTTCCCGATGGGCACCAACAGTTGTTTTCTGACCGACCGGTAGGTTTGAGCCGCGCACGGCCTGACCGACACACAGAAACGCTCCACGGGAAGAATTTTGGGGAGTGGAAGGCACATGGGGCCCGTGACTAAGACCCAGAAACAAGGCCTTAAATAGGGATCCCTGCCCGTGCCTCAGTTTCCCTGTCTGCGAAGCCACCACACAGAATACGTTGTGCATTTAGAACGTGTTAAACAGGACACCCTGCAAGCGCATCCCACGTCCCACCTGGAGACTCAGTCACTTTGGAAGGGAATTAGTGAGAATCAGTGTCCAAGAGGGACCCTCCGAGGATGTCAACATGGAAAACACCCCCTTCCAGGGGTGACCAGGAGGTGCGTCCCCCGGCCTGGAACGTGAGCTGCACGCACCGGGGCCGGTCGACCTGTCACAACCCACCGAAGGGGTCAACAGCAGGGCACCGTGCTCCATGGGCGATCCCGCGTCCGTGCCTTCGCCCCAGCTGGCTGGTTCCAGACACCCACCTCCCGCTGCCCTTCCTCGGACGGACAACTCGGGTCCCCATGCAGGCATTCCTTCCAAGGGGAGAACTGATCCGTCCAAAGGAGACAGTTTAACCTGAGCGACCCGCCCCCCGCCCCCACACTGTCCGTATGTCAGTGTGATTTGAAAACAACCCCAGGTACCGATGACAGCTCTTAGGTCAGCCCGCTGTCATTGTCCCTCAGGTGCGGGTGCTCTGCTCAGGGCGGGAGATGCGCGTGGACCCGCAGTCCCGGATCCGTTCCGTGGAGCCTGGCGGTGAGGATGGCCCCAGACACGAGGTGGGTGTTACGGAAGAGGGGGTCCCGTGGGCGCTCTGGGTGTCTCTGGGGCACAAGACAGGCTGTCCGAACGTCAGTGGCGGTGACCGTGGTTCCTTTCAAACAGCTGCAGCGCATTCCGCTCCTCTCGCATGGGTGTGGTCAAAGCCGGCTTTGGGGGTTAAGAGACGGACGGGGCACGCCCCTCCGGGTTATTCCCTGTGCCACCAATCGGTGCCAGTGAACACGCGATTGATCCGAAGGGCACCCAAGGGGCAGCCAGCTTACTCTCCTGAGCTAGCGCTTCGGACGCCCATGCAGAATTCGGAACAGGCCCGAAGACCCGCAGGGAAGGCAAGTGGAAGCTGTGCCGGGAAGGCCGCAGGGCTCGGTTGCAGCCGTCCACCCCCATCCGCTGTGTCCTCCCTGGTCCTTCTGCCTGTGACGCGGGTGCCTTGGGGCTTCTCCTGTTGTTTGGGGTGAGCAGGCCTGGAGCGAGGTAACCAGGTGATCTTTATTCGGTCCTGTGATCTTAGTGGCCATGTGGATAGCAGGTCTAACGCCCTGGTCTGGAAAGTCCTTCTCTGCTCTGGAGGCCTCTGGCACCGCTTGGGGGGGAGGGTGCCAGTCCCGAGAGCTCCCCGCTCCTGTCTCACAGGGGCGCTCCCCACCTGCTCACACCTGCTCATTCTCCGTTCCCACTCTGACCCATCTCCCTCTCTCTGTCTTTCTGACATTCTGATTTATGAAGTGCACGTAAGGACCACCCTCGGGAGGAGTGTAAAATCCAGCGCCCCCCAGCACGCCGGTGTGGCCCTCGGAGCCTGTGCCCTGCCGGCCCTGAGCTCCTCCCACGGCGCTCGGCATGCAGGAACAGCCAGGAAGGGACTTGGACTTGGCGTTGAGACACCTAGGTGCTGTTTGGGTTCTGCTGGTAGAAATCCCGGGCACATCCCGGCTGTGCCAATGCACTGTCCTCGCCTGTCCCGGGAGGGTTTGGACATGTAATCGCCTGGCTTCCCTCTGACTCATGCATTTGCCAGTTCCTGCTTCCACCTTTGTGCTCAGGCCACTTTCAGGGCCCGGAGGGTCTCCGTGGAGAACTTCCGTAGCTTCGTGCCACCTCTGACGTTCGCTCCGAGAACCCGCTGGGTGCGGGGAACCCTGTTCACCCAGCACCGCTTTCACATCACCTTCAAGTCCCGTGTCCCCCGGATATGGATGCCCCCCCACCTTCCTTCTGCCCCAGCTCTCGTAGTTGGTGCCCTCCCCCTCACTGGTTTATCAGCTCCCCGACATCAGGGGTGGTGCTCAGTGCCACTTCAGTGTGGTGACCCCCGTGACGGCGAAGGCAGGGGACAGTCAGTACCTACAGACAAGACACCGACGGGAGCTGCACAACAGCCCCCGAGGGTTCCGCCACCTTTTCTCTTGGAGAAAGAGCATTTTCAGGCCACAGAACTGTGCCTACGGAAGGAAACCTCCCGCTCACTAGGGTGGGCTGGGCCTTGCTCAGGGCCCTGAAGCGTGGGGAGCAGTCCCCAGTCCCTCTGCCGGGGTCTGGCACTGAAGATAAGGCCCTCCGGGGAGCGGCCGTCTCGGGCCGGGGCCCTCTGCTTATCTGCTTGCGCAATGGGAAGCTCGTGTGGCCAACGCCCAGCGGGGGGACTGGTGTCGCCCTGACCCGGAGCCCGCCTCCCCGCCCAGGGACCCGGGGGCTGCGTGGCTGGGAGACCGTCAGCAACACGTTCAGAGAACGGCCCCCTCCAGCCAGAAACCTGCGGCTGGGTTCCCCTGCGCTGTTGTCGGAAGGCCGTCTTCTGCGACGAGGCGTCTGGGCCAGCAGCTCTCGATTTCCGGTCGAGACCCTTGACACAGCAACCCAATCTAGACTGGCCATTTTTCATTCCCCAGGTTTCGGATGGCGTATAACACAAGCTAGAGGAAACCCCTTTATATACTTTAACGGATCATCGAGGACCCCGGGGGACCCCCTGAGAGGGGCCTGGGAAGCCTTGGTGGGCGGTCCTCAGAGCTCATTTTGGGGACCTCCGCTCTGGGGCGGCAAACATTTTGGCAGAACATTAGGTTCACTAATTCCTAAGCTGCGAATCCCCTAAAGCTGAGAGCAAACAGTGTACATCTAACTGAGTAACTGTTATACAAAGAGGTTAAAACAAGTATGAAATAGTTCACAGTGAATGTAGAAACGATCGGAAGCTATCAATATCTACGTATAGATGATACAGTGCTGGGTACTGGGTACGCAGACATTTTTAAGGTTCTGAATCGACTTTATAACCAATCCTCCTCTCTTCTCTCATCGTGGGTCCTGGGGGCGGGGGAGGGACACACAAGGAGAGACTTGTCTGTAAGGTCCTCCGAGCTAATTTGCCTACGTTGTGTCCCCAGGCCCCTTTAGTCCCCGAGGTGGCTGTTCCTGACCTCGATCCACCTGTCTCTCTCCAGCTGTCGGCCCTGGGGGCCTCCCTGTAAGACCACATCAACCTCTGGGAAGCCCGAAGGGACCCAGGAGAAAGGGCCGCCTTGGTCTGGCTGTGTCTGCTCCAGGCACCTGCTCCACAGCTCGGTCCCCTGGAAGGTTCTCACGACCTCTCCTGCCCTTTGGCCCCGGCAGCGACCCTGGCCTGAGAGTGCCACCGGGTCCCCACGTGCTACCCATAGCTTTGTACGTCATCCCTCTGTAAACCGCCCTTCCCCCAGCTGTTCTAACCGAGGCCAGCCCTGACGGGCACCGCACACCCGCCTCTTAGTTATCGGAAAAAAATGTGAAATCTCCTCTCCCCAGTCATTCCTCCTTTTAAAATACTTCTGCTTTAGGGAACCCCTTCAATTATTTTGATTTCTTCAGTTTTAGGCCAGAGGTGTTGTTACACGGAAACTCTTCGTTTAATTTTCTTCCTTCTCCCCGCCTCCGAGACGCGAAAAGCCTTTCCAGGGCCCACTCCCTCTCTCACGCGCAAAGTCGAGGCCATCGCTGCAGGAGGGAGTGCAGGGGGGAAAATGTAGGTGATTAAATGGGACTTCATGCGTAGCGGCTGGTGGTTAGTCCTCCCAAACTCCACGGGCGTTATTTTGGAATCCAGTTCACCTCTGAACCTGCCTCTGTGAGGCTCAGTGCCAGTCACCACTATTCCGACAAAACCAGGGAGACTGACCGAGAACACGGAGGCGCTTAACCCCCACCCCCCGGGAAGGATCCTGAGGCCGTGCCTGAGGGTCCTCCTGCCCCGGGGGGGGGGCTCCGTGGTGCCTGGGCGGCAGCCCCACCTCCCTGCTCCCAGGCTGTGGGCGGGCCCCTGAGTGTTGAGAAGGCCTGTGTCGGCTGCCTGGCCTGGGGACCCTTGGATTCACTGCTGGCTCCGGGGCCTCGCACCTCTCTGCTTCCTAAACCAGCCCTCCCCAGCCGACCCCTCCCCCACGGTCATGCGTTTTATACCAAATCAGGGGCTGGAGCCGCTCCCTGCGGAGGCAGAGGCGGAAATCCGACCCCATCCCCAGCTTGCTCAGCCCACAGGCCGATCTGTCCCCTGGGCCCTCTGCCTTTGTCCGCTCACACGCAGCCCCCGTCCCTGGCAGAGCTCTGTGGCCACCGGACGGGTGCTGTCACCCTCCGCAATCAGCCAGGCCAGCGGGGAGGCTGCGGCACCACCGCGTCCTCGGCCATGAATTCGTTATTCACACCCCAAAGTGTCATCAGAATCGGTCCTTGGCGCAGAGGTCGCTGGAGGGGAAAATCCCAGAGCAATGGGGACAGATGCCGGGGCTCTGGCTGAAGCCAGTCCCCAGAGAGCGGCCCCTCAGAGCAACCCCCTCCGATACCTCCCCTTGGATCCTGTTCGGGTTTCACAGCGGCAGCAGGAAGAGGCTGACTCAGGCCTGGGACAGATGACTTTGGCTTCCACGCCCCCCGCGCCCCGCCAGCCTCAGGGGCTCTTGGAGGAGGAGAAACTGAAATGCCTGCTCTGCTCCCAACGGTGGCTGAGCCAGAACGGTGCTCCCCCCGCCGCTGCCGCCGCCGCCGGCACTGGCCTCGGGTGGGCGGGGGAGGGGCCCGGGGGCGCTCAAGGAGGGATTCAAGTTCAGCAGCTGTGGGCCAGGCGCCCCTGCCTCTCAGATCCCATCCGCAGGCAGGCCGCCTGCTGAGGTCCTCGCCTCTCCGGGAACACGGGCCCCTTGTGGCCGAGATGCAGCCCTCAGCCCGAGTGCCTGGTGGAATGCAAATATTTGACTGGCCGTTTCCGTGTGTGGAGAGTTGCTGGCTTGTTCCCTTGTCCTGTTGATGGTTTTCGAGGACACGAGAGACTGTCTTACAGGAGGAAGGACACTTGTCCCCAGGATCAGGATAAAGAGAAGTGACGAAGACGTCGCTTAGCGGACTTGACTTACAACAGGGGCCACGTGCCGACTGCTAGTTCCTGACTGTCGAGTGGCCGTGTGACCCAGGGAGGCCGATCCACGGCCCCGGGGAAGGGCAGAGGTGGGGAGGTTGGCAAGGGGACTGATGTCTTGCCTGCCTTCTCCGAGGAGAGCCGACCAAAGCGTTGCAAGTCTCTTCCAGCTGAGATCCTATGATGTGCGGCCTTGGAGAGCAAAAGGGCGCCGCAGGCCGCGTGAGGGTGGAGAGCGGGCGGAGATCCCCTCCTCCCCTCCTCCACGAAGCCCGCCCTCTGCTCTGACCTTCCCTTTAACGTCCCCTCCGTGTCTGAGAGCGGTTTGGGTTGCATTCTCCAGCTGCCTGCGTCGGCTGCATAGCTCAGTCCCGGAGGCTGGAGTTAAATCCCCGAATGGTTTTCCTAGGTGCTGTCCCTGTCATCACCTGTCACCAGACACGTCCTGAATGCCCAGCGTCCTGGGTGCTTGGCGTGGAATCTCAGGGAGTCACCCACTGTTTACAGCTGCAGGGCAGACGTAATTGTCCCACACTGGCCCCCTGTGGCCCCATCGCCCTGCCCCCCTGCCCCCGACCCCAGGCCGACTCCCTCCAGCAGGCTCCCAATTAGCATCAGGCCTGGTGGGGTCCCCACTTCTTGCTCCTGGATTATTGCAACAGTCTCCTAATGGGCCGACCTGCTTTTGCCTTTTAGGCCTCATCTTTGTTTCCAAGACAACAGTCAGAATGCTCTTTTGGAAAAGCAAATCGAATTGTGTCACTTTGCTCAACGCCCACCAATGACTCCCACAGAGTAAAACTCAACATTCTTACAATGGCCTGTAAGGCTTCCCAAGGCCTGGACCCCCGCAACCCCCAGATCTCATCGTCTTCCGCTCTCTGCGTGCTCACATCACGCTGCTGCCTGTCGCACTGGCCCCCCGGCTCTTTCTGGAACATTCTTCCCTGTTCGGCCAGGTCAGACCTGCAGCTCCTTCAAGCCTGCAGGCACCTGCCAGTGAAGCCTTCCCTGACCACGCATTCTGCGTCTCCCGTGCACCTCGGTTCCCCAGAACACGTCTCCCCACCCACGTTCCCTGTTCTCACTTGTTCGGCTGATGCCTCCCTCCACCGCAGTGTGACTTCTCCAGGGCTGGAGCCCTGTGATTTCCCCACAGATCCCAGGAGCTGAACACGACGGAACCTGGCGTGGGGCAGACATTCGGGGGACGTCTCTGAACCGGTGGGAGAAAACGTCTTCTCTCCCCGAATCGTCCATTAGCTCCTGAGGGGCAGCATCTTCCAACCCCAACTGCGACCCAACACCTGGTTCTGTGCCCCGGTCACAACCGCTGCTGGCCAGCGCTCAGGGGGCGTTTGCCGATCGGCTCACAGCAGGCGACCCTGTTCCCCGGTGCTCTGCCCCATCCGCGGCAGATGCTCCCCATCAGCTGAGGTCTGCCCTCCCCTGCGGGTGTGCGCACGTTAAGGTATTCACGCACCAACACGCACACAGCTCGTCTCGATTTCCTCCGGGAGGCTTTCCTCTTGAAAATATTTAAAAAGCAACGGGAGGAAAACCAAAACACCACCAGAGGGGACATTGTGAAGTTTTCATATAAAATCTTAATTTTTTTTATCCTCACCCAAGGACATGCTTATTGATTTTTAGATGAGGAGGGAGGAAAGGAACATCGATGTGGGAGGGAAACGTCAATCAGTTGCCTCTTTTACGCGCCCCCGCCACGGACTGAACCTGCAACTCAGGCCCTGACCGGGCATCGAACCGGTGACCTGTTGGTTGGTTTACAGGACGATGCTCTGACCAACTGGACCACACTGGCCAGGGCTAAAATCTTAATTATTAATCACTGTCCTAAAATGCTGTAGCATATACAGGATTCAAATTTCAGTGTGTTTTATCTTTGTATTAGATGTATTGTAGCAAATGTAGGTGGGGGAGCCGCAACTGGGTGTGTTTACAGGAAGTGAACATGTACCTGGGAAAGAGTTTTCATGTTGTCACAGACACTGCCAGAGAGAGTAACCCTCACCTCCCGCGTCCCTGACCGAGGCCAGGGGACTCTGTCCGGAAGAAAGCTGCCGTAGCCTATATCACTCTTTCATGCTCAAAGCCTTTTCCGAGGGAGACCAGATTGGCAAGCGTGATGAACAATGGGTCGGAACTCACTCTCATTGTGTGCCAGGTGGTGCAGTTATTCTGAGACCTGCCCTGGTCAGCTGGCAGAGATGGGAGAGCAACGGGCTTGCTAATTCATGAGCAGGAAAGCATCTGGAGCAAGCAGTCTCGGGAGCTCTGTCCTTATTGGCCGTGTCCTTGTCAATCACAGGCCAGGAGTAGAGGAGGGGATTGTACAGACACGGGGGCAGGGTCAGCTGAGAAAATCGTGCAGGAAGAGTGGCTGACACCTGCCCAGAAAGTCCTTAATGGTTTCCCATGATCTCACACGTGATCCCCTTTAACTTCATGACAACATCTTAGGGAGATGACCATCACCACAGTCATCACCTTCATCACACCACCACCACCACCAACATCCCCTTCATCACCATCACCATCGTTTACCACCATCATCAACATCATCGTCATACCACCACCACCATCACCACCACCACCAACATCCCCTTCATCACCATCACCATCACCATCGTTTACCACCATCATCAACATCATCTTCATACCACCACCACCATCACCACCACCACCACCACCAACATCCCCTTCGTCGCCATCATCATACCACCACCAACAAACACAACACCATCATCATCTTCATCACACCACCACCACCATCACCACCACCACCACCACCATCATCGTTTACCACCACCATCACCATCATCTTCATCACATCTCCATTACTACCGCCATCAACGCGGCTGCCACCACCATTGCCGTCTCCACCCCCACCCCATCCTCCTCCTCCCCACCGTTACCGTCATCACCTCCAGGTGGGAGATGGAAAGTGTGGCTTCTGAAACATTAGGTAATTTGCCTTAATTAGGTCTTTTGCGTTCAAATATTTTGCGCTTTGTACTCTGCGACCTTTCCTCCTCAGTCGGGAATTCTGCGTGGTAAGACTGAAAACCAGCAGAGGCCCTAGAATTTCTGTCTGCAAAGTCCTCAGCATGGCAACCTCGCCCGGGCGTGGAGTGGGGGGTGCCCAGTCTTCCGCCGGAGGCTCTCTGCAGAGCAAGCAAACGGTATTTTACTCATACTGTAGAGTGCCGACCATTCAGAATAGCGACGTTTTCTGAAAAAGCATTCTATGAAGATTGAAAATTCTTATTTACTTTTTGGTGTTTCAAGACACTAACGGAGATTCACGGGGGCTGAGACATGCCCGCCGCGAGGCATCCTTGGCACCGCTCAGCGTATAAACCAGCCATCGAAGGGGCTGCTTCTCCTAATGTTGCGCCATGTAATTCATCCGAACCCGGTTAAGAGCGCCCTCCGCAAATCGCATCTGCATCTCCGACTGATTCTTCGACGTGCCGTTCCTCACACACCGTCCTACTGGTGCGCTGTCGAAACTTGGAAGACAGGTCGCGCTGCAGACTGCGCTTGCCTATCAGCTCGCCCTCACGGTTCCCTGAACGCTAATTTATCCAGAAAACAGAACGACGCGCCCCCGCTCGGCCAGCTGACTCCGTGTGCGATCTCCAAGTCAAGTCATTTCCTCCCTGCCTCTTGGCTCGTTGCTTCTCGCACGGAATGGACAGTTTGCAATGAAGTCAGGAGGCGGCAGGGACCGGCTGTTTGAGTTGTACCGTGTAAATATTTAAACTTTTAGCTCCCAGGGATCCAAAAAGGAAAAATTACAGTGAAAAGGTGTCCTCCTAATGTCATCAGTTTCCAGAAGGCAGTAGCTTGTTCTTCCTCCTCTTTATTTGATTTACAAATGATTGTTTCCTAGGGTTAAATGTCACAATACAGCAGATAACCCCCCCCCCCACACCCAGATCTTTCCTCCGTTCACTAGGTCACCTACTCATGAAAATCTCTACAAATCTTGACACGCTGTTTTCTCTCTCCCGCAATTGGGGAGACAGAAACCTCCCCCCTCTGCAAATTCACATTTTTCTTACTTTTATATTTTAAGATCCAAAATTTTTACTTAACAAGGATCCATCGCTGATCTTTAAGCATCTCCTGCCTGAAGCATTTGTTAGGCAAGCAGAGGCAAGTGAGAAAAGTCTGACGATCACATAAATCACTACTAATTTGCCTTCTGGAGTAAAACCGGCTGTTCTACCTGCTTCTCGATTGTTCTCCAGCAGAGCTCAAAATCTTTCTCTAACACACAGTCGAAACACGGTCAGTCGGTTGTGCTTTCTTTCTTGACGGAATTCTAGGCGACTGATGAGATGCCCTCTCTGCGCTCCGCGTGAAGCGGAGTGGTTTTCAGTTCCCACGTCCTGGTTTGTCTCTCGACAAGGACTGAGCACGCCGGACTCTGGGCAGCCCCTCCTCCACCCTGCACACCTGCTCTGGGGTCATCGGCCTCCCAGCCGGCCCAGGCCACACCTGGGTTCCGCCCCCGCACAGCCTGGGACGCACGGATCGTCGAGAAAGTGCGCGCATGCCCAGCATCCTGCCAGCACTTGCGTTTGGGGGTTCATTTTCTTCTCTCCAGTTTTACTTGCTAAGACCAGTCACTATTGTTTGTTTTTGTTTGTTTGTTTGTTTGTTTTTATTTGTCCTTTCCAACTCTTCTCGGCCTTTCTTCTGCAACTTGAAATAGTCCTTTCGGTTGGACTCCTCTAATACCTTTTCCATCTTTATAACCTCTTCTGAAATCAACCGAATGCCACAGCTCTTTGGCAAGCAATCAACAGGCAACGTTTAGCCATCCACGAGCAAAGGAGAAGTTGGATCTGCTGACACCGGCTGAGCACCGCAGGCCACGGGAGGTGTGGCCAGCGAGACGGACCATTCCTCTCTCCTGCGCGTGCTGACTTGTGTAGGCGAAGTGACCACTCTCAAGGAACAGGGGCCGTGCTCCCGATGAGTTTCACTCCCGACACAACAATACACGTCTCCTTTTCTGTAGACACGTTGTGTGGCCACACGTGCAGCGGGTAGGCCTACATACACTCGGACTTGCAGCTCAAGTCCCGTAGAAGATAAGGTCGGTGAGTTGCCTGCCGTCCCGAAGAACATTGCTGGCAGCTCACGGAGACAGGCAACGAGCACCTGACGTGTTTGGGTGACACTGAACCCCTGCTGGCCGTGGCTGATCTAAGCAGGTGCCTGCACGGCCCCTGGAGGGGGGGACCGGTGGCTGAGAGCCCATGTAGCTGCGGTGCCATGTGCTATTTTGGTGAGTACGCCTGAGAGGACGCCGGCTCCTTGGCAGCGGCCTCAGGAGCCTTCCTGGACATCCCTGGGAAGGGACTGCTCTGTGGGAATCCAAGGCCAAGGTCACACAGGCATGAATTACTGCGGGGGTGGGGGAGGGGGCCGTGTCTGCTCCCAGACCCAGTGACAAAGAACGTAGGGAGGACGGCTGCCAACCAGAGCTTTTGTCCAGGAATCCAGAGCGGACATTGTTCAGGCAGCCGGGGCAAAGCGTGAAAGCAAAGAGCAGCCGGCTTTTCTCAGCCCAGGAAGCCGGGGCAGCCTCTTCCCGCCCCTCCTCCAGGCCTGCTGCTGGGGTCCCGGGGGACCCCAGGTATGGGTGTCTTTGAGAAAAGTCCAGCATAGTTGAATCACGGGGATCTCATTCATACGACATGAAATGGGGCCCCGTCCAGCAAAAAGCTCTGACTCTCTCCGGCCAACGTGCCTCTCTCTCTGCTTTTCATACTTTTTCCAGAGGCTATGACTCAACCCGTCTGAACTTTCGGGATTTATTGGTTTCGTACATAATCTTAATCTAATCTTGCTTTCTTCCTTCTTTCTTTTAATTTTGGCAAGGGCGAATGTAATTCAGTAAACCACGTCAAAGTATGCGAGACTACTGCAGATTGTATCATTCTTTACCTATTAAAAAAAAAAAAAAATCTCCCTTGGCTTCCTGAGCAGTTTCCACAGGAAGACAGGAAGTGGCCATGGACTCGCTGACACTTCTTGTCTGGATACGTCTTTTGCAGTTTTCTTGCTCTCTCTGAGTTGAATGTTTCCCTCCCTTTGAATGGGGAGCGCCGCTCCCTTCTGGTGCTTGGCTTGGGGACAGGAGGGTTTGGTTCAACGTGAGTGGCATTTTTTTCCCCAGCCACCTGCTGGTCTAAGAGCGTCAGCTGGCCTGAGAGGGGGGATAGCGGAGGGGACTGCCCTTGGCCCGTTCCCCTCACTGGGGAGCACTCTTCCTGGGGGAGGTTGGAACAGCCCTCCTGGAGGCAGGGACGCAGGATGGGGGTGTTCTCACGCGCTGCACCAGCTCTGGGGAGCATTTGACGGCCTGGCCCAGCCTCTCAGGCCCCTGTGGTCTTTCCAGAGGTGAGATCTTAAAAGGCATGTGCCTGTCCAGGGAATAGAGGAGCCTGAGAAACACTTTGCACCGATAACTGTGACCTCGTGGTGCTATTATTCCGGTCATTGCACGTGACCACGAATTCCTGAGCAGAGCTGCAAACCGAGGCAGCCAGGGCTCTGGTTCTGAGGGAGGAAGCTCTCACTGTGGCTTGAACACGGGCCAGCGAGTAACTCCGGCTGCTAACCCGCTGAAGGACCGCCCCTTGGGGGCGTTCCCTCCCACATGCCAACCCCGTTCTGTTCTTGGAGGCTGGCCCAGGGCCTCCACTGGGCCTGGCACTTTTCCTCTATCAGCACCATCATCATCCTCACCACCGCCATCATCATCAGGATTTTATAGTTATCATTACCGTTATTACCCGCCCCCCAGCCAGTACCACCAACCTGCGCCAGGCTGGCTGGCGAGCAGGCCCAGGGAGAGAACAGATGGAGGCCCTTTCATTTGACGAGTCTGAACCCCCCATGAAAACGCTCCTCTGGTCCCAGCTTACTGGGCTCTCAGGGCCCTGTGGTCAGATCCGTCACTCCCCCAGGGAAGGGCAGTGCACCAGATAGTACCGCTTCCTACCCAGTACGAAGACGAGGTTGTTGGTGGTGTTTGGAAAGCTAGCCCCTGTGTGTGTGTGTGTGTGTGTGTGAGAGAGAGAGAGAGAGAGAGAGAGGGGAATAAATACTGGGGTTTCCGGTGGTAGGGGGGGGACAGCCGCTCTCTCTCCCCCCAACAGGGACACCCCCCCACCCCCACCCCCCCGCTCAGGAGCACAGTCACACACTCGTGCCTCTTCGTTCTGTGAACCTGAACATTTTCTGTAACCGCAGAACACAGTAGCTAGAGCAAACAGGATCTCAGGAAGACAGGCAAAAATACAAGTTTGTGGGCAGGACTCATTGTTTTTCCTCCCCAGGTCTTTATGTGGTCTGTACATACAGATGAATGTATTTTTACTTTTAACCAAATGGCCCTCCGTTCTAAATCTGTGTGCCTTCAGGGGGAGAGAGTCCTTTAACAATGTGTCCATTACAAGGAAATATGGTTGCCTTAGCAACAAGGTCCTCGGCATTTTTCTTCCTTTGTGTTAAGGAAACTCATTGTACCCGAAGCGTTTTGCGCTCTTAGGCCAGCGAGGCGGGCCGGAAGCCCGGCTGACACCTGCGGACGGAAGTCTCCGAGGTGGAGGCGATCCGCCGAGCAGAGACGATGCTGCCGCTTAGAACCAGGTCTTAGAGTACGTGTGTCCCAGCCTCGTGTTTCGGGGAAGAGAGAGGCCCCGAGAGGTCGAATGGCTGGTGGGGTACCCTGCAGGCAGGCAGCCACAGGTGCAGGCCCCGACCCCTTCTCCAGGGCCGTTCCCACCACCGCAGACCTCTGCAAAGTTGTCTCTCGGCTGAAGTTCTGTAAATAAGTCCTATTTTGAATACACTCGGGTAACCAGACGTGTCAAAAAGCTCTGCACTGAATCTCTTCATGCGTCACTTTCCAGCCTGTTCTATAGAGCCGTGTTTGTGAGTACTTAGCGGGAATCAGTGTTTACTGAGAGCTTCCCCCTGCTAGGCAAAGCGCTGGCCCGGTAACGACCACTAACCTGCCCGTCTGTGAGGCCTGCACTCTGCTTTACACATCAGTAAACCGACGCACTGCGTGGTGAAGTGGCCACACCCTGGCGCTGCGACCCCAGAGAGGCGCTCTCGCAGTGACCGCACCCAGAGCTCGCTTGGAATGACGCAGCCCCCTGGGCGAACTTCCACAGAAGTTGGCAAACGTGAGCCATGACCCTGGAAACCGGACACAGATGCGCCGGAGGTTGGATTTACAAGAATCCTCTCTCTAATCTTCGGAGATTAGGTTAAATGAGACAATCAGTCTGGAACGTAGGGAAGCGCGATGCCAATACTAGGAAGCTCGTTGGAACATATCCGCACGATCCAACAGGTATTGACCCCCCACATCACTGCAAAGGGCGCCGAGGGTTAGCAAAATAAATAAGTTGCTCATAAGCGGTATGAGGCCGAGCAAGAATCTGAATCTGAATCTTGCCCACCCGCCAACTTGACTCTGTACCGTGCCTGCTGAGGTTGAAACAACGACCTGAAAGCTCACGGATGCTCCGCGGAGGCGCTGGGCACCCTGCCCGCCCTGCCGGGCCTGACCTCTGCCGGGTGGGGCGCGCAGCCCGCACTGCAAGCACCGGCCTGTAGGTGGCGCCCGTTAGTACCGTTGCGGGTGTCACCGCGTCCTAGCTGTGATCATTTTTAAATCATGAAGGGAGGAAACACCGAAGTAGGTTTAACCAGAGAAAACACCTCCGAGTAGAACAAGGGACCCTGACGTCCAACTACAGTGGCTCAGACTAAAGCAACACTAGGGACTATCGCCAGCGGCCACCAAGCCTCAGAAGATTTAAGCTGCCATCGACACCCAAGTCGTGGTTTTAAACATTTCCGAGTCCAGAAGCAAACGACAGAAAGACAGACATCCACACATTAAACCGCGAGAGGATCCTAGTAGGTCTCTGTGCCCTTGAAATTTCCTTCAGTGAACTTGAATACTTGCGTAGTCCCCCAAAACTTGCTAGTGCTCCTTTAAAAATCACTTGATAGGGCTCTTGCAAAGTTAGACTAGACATGGTTCCTTAGGGAAAACAGCCGAACTTAGGAGGTCCCTGAGTCCAGATTACCATTTATTCAGGCAGCTCCCCAAAGTCCCAGCCTATGGGCCACCGTCGTAGGCAGCATTCGAACACGGCAGCGGCAGATGACCGGATTACCATTTAAAATCACAGCCCCCTGCCCACATCCTACCGCTCGGCTCTACCAGTGGAAAGCAGTGAAATAGGAAGGGAAAGTCAGCCGTGTGCCAGCGGGCGTCCCGGCTGCACATCTGGCCTGGAACAGGGAGGGAGAGGCGGGGGAGCTGGGGTCCGAGGAAGAGTGAGGGGAAGATCCAGGGTGGGTGGGGCAGGCGGCGCAGGTCAAGGCAGCAGGGGTCCTTGGAGAACCGCCCCGGCCCCCTGTCCACCTGTCCACCTGCTGCTGCGGGCTTCCCTCAAGGTGCCGGCTGAGAGAGCACAGGAGGGGAGGAGGGGAAAGGTTTAGTTCTATTTTTCAAGCTAAACTCGACGCGATGTAGTCGTGACAAAATAAGTAGACAGAGGCACAGTTCCACTCCTTGGCCCCCACTGCTCTGCCTCGGGTTCCTTGGGTGGCCAGAAGGACACCCGCCACCACCCTCCCACCCAGAAAGCACGCAGGAAGGTCCTCCAGTCCCTGCCCAAACCGGGCAGGAGTTTCCAGCAGATCAGCGTGGTTCCTGGCAGAAAGCCGTATTTACCTTCGCCAAAAATGTCATCCTCTTCGTCAACCAGGAACTCCTCGGGGTCCAGAGACTGCATTGTGGCGAGGGTGGTCCGCGCGTGGCAGGCAGGGGCAGGTGGTCTGGCAGTGGCCCTGGTGTCCCAGCTGCCACACTGCCCTGGGCGGTTTCCTTCCCCGTTGCCTAAGCCCCGGGGAGGGCAGCTTCCGCTTCAGCCCGAGAAAGCAGCTTCATTCACAGGAACAGGCTGCCTGAGCCCTTTGAAGCCTGCATGCCAGGTGGGGTCGTCCTCAGCCCCAGAGGAAGGAATTTTCCTGGGAGGGGCTGCCCAGCCGGCGGGATCGCCCCCCAGATAGTCTGAGCCCCACGAATTCTATTTCAAAGCCCCAGCTTTCATCTTTCCTTGAAGAGGAAGGTGGGCTCTTCTTCACTGTCGTGTGATTCTGAGCACAATGAGTCATGTTGAAAGGGAAGGGCTCACACTCTCCTGCCTTGGGTTTGCTTCAGCAACAATTTAGCTGAAAGAAACTCGGCCACCCCGGACCTGGCTTTCCCTGCACTTAGTGACGACGGTGGCCCTTTCCCCGTGCAGACGTCTTGCATTTGAGGATTCCAACCTTGATGACCCTGAAACCCGACGTAACTCGCATCCGGCTCTTACTGGGCCCGTTAAATCGATGGCCGATAAATAACTAGTTTGGGTCAGACAGCTCCCATGTCACAATCTTTTCCCAGCCTGGTTCTTTCGACTTTATCGCTAAAGGGCACAGGAGAAAAAGTGCTGCGACCTCCCAGAGGGAGCTCCCAGTGGTATCACGGTGGCCCGCTCCCGGGCGCCGAGTTCTGCGTGGCTGTTCGAACCCAGATCTCGAGTGGTGTTGCCCCTGCGGCGGCGGGTTTCCCAGGCTCTTGGCTGAGTTGTTAAAGCTCCCAGAAGGTCAGAAGCTCAGAAAATGCAAATGCGGAGTGTGGTGGGGAGCCTGGCCCCAAGGTGTTCCCTTCTGGCAACTTTATTTACTGAGGAGGCTGTCCTGACACGGGGATATATTTCAATAGGCTTCATTTTTAGAGCAGTTTTAGGTTCACAGCAAAATTGCCAGGAAGGCACCGAGGTTGCCCGCACCCCCTGCCTCACACCTGTGCAGCCCCCCCTCCTTGAGGACACCCCCCCGTCAGAGGGGCACAGCAGTTACTCCTGATGAACCCACGCGGAAGCGCCATCTCCACCCAGAGCCCACACGGGTTCCGCGCAGGGTTTGCTCTCGGTGTTGCTCGTCCTCCGAGTTTTGACAATTATATACACAATGTCACGTAGCCACCATTGTAGAATCATACGAAGGAGTTTTAGGGCCTGAAAATCCCGCATCCTGCCTATCCATCCCCCGCAAGCGCCTGGCCACCGCGGAAGGTCTCACTGCCCCCGCAGTTCTGCCTTTCCCGGAGCGCCGCGGCCTTGGAAGCGCACAGCACGCAGCCTTTGCAGGTGGGCTCCTTTCCCTTCGTAATGTGTACGTGTGGGGCCTCCATGTCTTTTCATGGCTTGATGGCTGATGGTGTTCGATTGTCTGGCTGCTCCACGGTCCATCCGTCACCTGCGGAAGGGCGTCTCGGGTGCTTCCAAGTCTTGCCGATTATGAGTAAAGCTGCCGCAAACATCCACGCGCGGGTTTTTGTGCGGACGTAAGTTTTCAGGTCCTTGGGGCCAATGTGGAGGATCGTGTGATAAGAGTAAGTTAGATCGTCCGAGAGACTGGGCTGTCTCCCACGGGGGGCGGAGGGGGGCGCTGCACCACCCGCACGCCCAGCCGCAGTGACAAAGCGTCCCTGCTGCCCCGCGTCCTCGCCGCACTCGGCATCATCAGAGCTCTGACTCTGGGCATTCGGACAGGTGTGTGCTGGTCGATCTTTGTCTTACTGAGGGCTTCTGAGGAGCCCCCTGGTGCCACTCTGCGGGCGGAGAACCTGTCCCTCGGTGCACCCTTGAAAGCACACCAGTTTCTCCCCGGGAGCGGATGGGCCAGACAAGTCCAGCCGCGAGAGAGCGCCCCCCGGAGGCACTCCGGCAGGTAGCGGCAAGGAGCTGCCCGAGGCCCCGCGGTGGGCTCCGCGCCCCTGCGGCCCTGGTTGCTGTGGGGTCCGCACCGAGCATGCGCACTGCCCGCCGCCCGGGCTGGGACCACCCCAGGGGAGAGTTTGGAAATGTGCGTGTGTTCGGGCTTGCACAACGACGGGGGTGTTACTGGTAGCGGCATCTCGGGAACCTTCCTGCAAGGCAGGGGGTGTGGCTCACGCGGAAGGACTGTTGGGCCCCAAACGCCAATCACGCCCCTCCCCCACCTGGGAACCGGCTGGCTGCTGCGGCCGCTGCCTTCCTCTAAACCTCCTTCCCGACTCTCCACCGCCCTGCACCCTGGTGCACTCCAGTGACATTTGTGGTCAAGGACCCCACTTAATTATCCAAATCAGATGAACCACGAGGGGCCTGAACTGTAGGACGGTGCAGCCACTGGGGAACACAGCATGGAGCTTCCTCAAAAAATTAAAAATCCAACTGCGGTGCGACCCAGCAATTCCACTTCTGGGCGTTTACCGCGAGGGTTAAGACCGAGGCCTTGCTTGTCGTGGCGCCGTTCCCGGTGGTAGTCAGGGTCCGGAAGCCACCTAAGGGCCCGTGGGTGGGCGACTGGTGAACGGAATGCGCTGCGTGCACACAACGGAGTGTCACTCCGCCTCGGACAGAAGGAAGCCCTGTCCCAGGCTGCGACGTGGAGGGACCTGGAAGACATCGTGCTGCACGAACTAAGCCAGCCCCTAACCGGACAAACGCTGTACGACCGCACTCACACGAAGTATCCAAAGCCGTCGGCATCGTAGACGCAGAAAGCAGACTGGTGGGCCCCGGGGCCAGGGGATGGGGTCGGGGCGTTCGTTCCATGGGCAAGCGGCTCCGTCCGGCCAGCGTGGAAAGTTCTAGACTCTAGAGATTTCTTGGGCAATGATGCGCAAGCGCGGACTTAAACAGTAAGCAGGCGAGTAAGTGTGTTTTATCCCGCATGCGAAGCCGTGGGCCCCGTGCAGGAAACGGCGCTGTGGCCTGCGATGGCCGGGGCTGGGAGAGGGGACGGGTGTCCCCGCTGGGCGGTACAACACCCCTCACCCTTGTCCTTGTCCTTGAATCTTCGCGACCCCGGAGGTGGAGGCTCTCACCCCGTTTTCAGGTGAAGAGCTCACAGGACTTGCGTGGGCGCACACAGACACGAGCGGCCGCCGGGACTAACGCCAGCGCTGGTGCCGCTGCTCCCGGCGAAACAGCTCCGGGGGGAGTGCGGGGCATCGGGCACCCCAGCGTCCCCGTTGGTCTTGGGGGTCCTCTCCATTTCTGGCCTCTCCTGCCTCAGAACCACCCAGTCAGCAAGTCGGCCTAACCTTGGAGGCCCGTTTCCTTGGGGTGGGTGGAACCGTGGAACTCGCAGTTCCTCTGCTGAGTCCTAACCCCCAGGACCTCAGAATGTGGCTACGTGGAAATAAGGCCATGACTGACATGACGGGTGAAGATGAGGTCCCACTCGGGTGGGGTGGGCTGCTAATCCAACGTGACTTGTCCTCGTACACAGCGGGTGTTGCAGGCAAAGGGGACACCGTGGGAAGATGGAGACAGACAGACGGAAGGCTGCCAGACAGACGGAAGGCTGCCAGCCAGCCGGCAGGCACGGGGACCAGTCGGGAGTCTACCCCCTTTTTTCAGCACAGAAGGAGCCAGTGTTGTTGCCACCTTGACCTTGGACTTCCAGCATCCAGAGCTGTGAAGTCATGGATGTCCGTTATTTAAGCCCCGCCCCCCGCCCGGTTTGGGGAGTTTTGTTAGGAAAGTGTCCAGAAGAGGCAGAGAAGGCTGTGAGGCCTGTCCTCTGCTGGGACAAAAGCTCACACTGGTGACATTTTCCCCCTCCGAGCGCTTCGCAGATGGTAAATTATTTTTTTAAGCCATAAACCAGGCAAAAAGTTTCACAGTCACTGAAGAGCTAATCCTCGTAACCTGAATTCTCACACCACAAAACAGTAATGACCGTGTCGGTTTTCACACGTCCAACGTGAGACGTGCCCAGTCCCTTGGACGTCCACGTAAAACCTGTCCCGCTGAGGCTGAAATACTGTAGGCGCTCGCTGGTGTTTCTCAAGTGGAAAAGAATGTGAAATGATTAGGGGTGAAACATCCAGAAACAGAAAGGAGAACAAAGTAGGGGAGAGGAATTGAAACTGTGTGGAGTGGCTGGAATCAAGGGAGAAAAAGAAGGTGAAAAACCCCACGGAACCAGAAATAATCTCATCTCTGGGTAACTTTGCCTATAACAATACGTGACATGTGTCAAACCGCAGAACGCCACCACCAAGCTGCAGGGACTGAAGGGACCTAGTTTTTAATGGTGTTCCTGTTTCCACGCGGCGAGGAGGCCGCACCCACTCGGGTGACCGCTGGCCAGGAGGCTGTGTGGGCTTCCCACCCCTGCAGGGGCGTCTCCTGGCTGTTGGGGCCGCCTGAGGGTCGCTTACGGCAGGTGCTGAAGCAGCCTGTAGAACAGGATTGTCGTCTTGGAGGGGACCTGCGGCAATGAGGGGGATCACCCAGCGAGCAGACCTGCTCTCCGCCTGGGCAGAGGCCCAGCCAAAGGAAGTGCGTTCCCACCGGCCTGCCTGCCCCAAGATTTTTTAAGCCATGTCGTACCTGCCTCTTTCATCAGGGGCACTGACCTCTCTTCCCTGAGACTGTCAAAAAAAAAAAAAAAAGAAAAAGAAAAAACAGAAGGAAAGAAACAGCCAACACAAAAATAGCCTGACGGTGTCAACAAATCAAGAGTATACCTATTCTCTTGTCAGATGGCAAAAATGTCACATTATTGGGCTTGCAGCAGAATTTTAGTGATTAGTTGACGTGAGCCACGGGATGAGCCGGGTGGAACGTTGCAACTGTGGTGAGACCGGCCCCAGGGTGTGGTTCCCAAGGCAACAGCATCGGCCACGTGTACCGTTGCTGAGTCAGGAACTGCCACCAGTGACGTCTCCAGGGGCGTCGGAGGGACTGGTGCGGAGATTTGACGGAACAAAGCTGCGATCCTGGCTTTGATGTTCCCCGGCCCTTTGAGCGGAGACGCTGAATCTGACTTGGACGCCGTGAAAGGGGAAAAAACCTGCAGTCCGGCCCTTTTCCCTCCCCACTGTCGTCACCGCGCAAATGACACGTTTGCACATCTGTGTGCCCGTCAACACGGATGTAGAAGTGTGGCTTTATGCTGCTGTCTTTGAAATAACACGGGAGGGAGGTTATGCACAAAAAATGCATGCGAGCTGTCCTTTCTGTTTATCTTTATTGTTCTTATGGCTTCACGTTACTTGTCCAGGGTCCCTTCGATTCGCCCGGAAGGTCTCCTGCAGCATTTGTGACCAGGCAGGTCTACGCTATGTTTCTACTATAAACGAAATTCCGCAGCTTTTGTAGTTCTGGAACGGGGCTCATTTCTCCTTCGTTCTTGAGGGTGAGCGTTGCCAGATACAGAACGGTTGGTGGACCCTTTAACTACGTCACCCGCTACCGTCTGCCCTGCACAGTTTCCGGTGAGAAATCGCGTGTCAGCCTCACTGAGGGTCCCTTGTAGGTGGCGAGCCACCTCTCCTCTCCGCTTCACGGTCCTCTTTGCTTTTGGCTTCGACGGTCCGACTGTGATGTGCACAGGTGTGTGGGTTCAAGCTCCAGTCGTGTAAAGAATGTTTGTTTTTCCTTCTGTTCCTCAGTCAGGATAACCTCAAACTTTTAACTCAGCTGATTTCTTTTTTTGACCATTTACCTGAGAAGATGGCTTAACAATTGAGATGCAATTCTGTTGGGGGTGGGGGGTGGGGCGTGATGGGATGGAAGTACCGATTCAACAAGAAAACATGTGAAACACATCCAGATCTCGAAGGGCACGTCCATGCATGTTTTACGTGGCCAGTGGTGACATGGATGGTGTGAACCCCCAGGACCAGGGGCTGGGAAGTACAAGGCAGCCAGGCCCCGGAGCCTGAGCATCACGGAGCGGGCCTGGCAGCCCCTTGTCTGGGCCAGGACTCGCTTTGTGGGTTGCGGCCCTTTCGTCTCCTGACCTGGCCCTCCTTAGCCTCGGCCAGAGTTCCATCCCCTCGGGGAGAGCCATGAAAGGAAGGGTTTAGAATTGGGGAGTCGCTGCATTCTGATTTTGGCCAAATGTTTTTGAAAACTCTTCCCCATTCGGCGTCTCTTTAATACACAGGGTCCGGCCGAAGTCGGGCCTGCTCGAGTGTGGTGGGTAGGGTCGCAATAGGGGTGTGATGATTTACAGTTTCAACGTGACATGTCACCTAAACTGGCGTATGGTGTGCTTGGGTGTGATATGGCTCTGCTGCAGAACAGCCTGGGTGCGATTGTGTAACAAAACGGTTTGTAGTAATGAAACGGGGCCGTTGTTTGTGCCGGGCCCTGTGGCCCTACTCGGCGACCTCTGACCGCACAGAAGGCAGAAAAGTAATCTGGGGCAAGAGAGCTTTCGAACGCTACCTTCAAAAAAAGGAAGGAAGGAAGGAAGGAAGGAAAAAGGGGCGAAAGGGAGGGAGGGAAAGAGAAGGAAGAAAAGAAAGCAGGAGAAAAGAGAGAATGTTTCCTTTTTGGAAAGAAAATGCTTCCAGATTGCGTGTTTTTTTTGAGAGGTTCTGTGGGCGGACCTCCAGAGACGCTTCTGGAGTGGAAATTCCAGCCGCCCTGGAAACCCCCCCGTTCGCCCGCCCGGGGGGCCGAGGGAAGGCTGCCGGCAGAGCTGGGGCCTGGGTAAGCCCGGCGCACCTTGTGCATCGCCCCCGGGTTCCGGGCTCCCCTTCCCTGGGCCTCACACCTGCACCCAGGAAGGGCCTAAATGCGCCCGGGCCTATCTGCGCGGAGAGCGCGGAGGTCTGGGACCCAGAAACCGCCATTCCTCCTGCGTCTCCCCAGGCAGGCTGGACCCCGAGGGTCCCTTCCCCGTGTGACGTGTTGTTTTGAGGTGCACATCACGACCCAGAGGGACAGCGCAGACGCAGCGTGGAGGGAGCGCAAGGCGTGCCACGGTCCAACGCACTGACGTGGGGCCCGGCCCGGCCCGGGAGGGCCAAGGGCCCCTGCTGTCCCGACGTCGGCTCTCCAACGTTCCCAGGCCGCACCCGAGGCGGTGGTGTTAGCCTTTTACCTCCAGAGAACAGGAGTAGCAACAGCAGCTTCCGTTCATCTCGGAAAACAGGGTGGCCCAGACACAGGTCCGCACGGGCGGAGAGAGAGGCTACTCAACTGTCCTCTGGTGCTTTGCCGTTCACCCAGCCTGGGCCAAGGGCGCTGTCCCCTCCTCCCTTCCCTCCAACTCAATGAAGAAGCTAGTGAAGGAGGGGAAGGTGGAAGGGGGCGGGGAGCGTGGAGGAAGGGAAGTGGGGGAGGAAGGAAGGAAGAGGAGAGAGAGAGAGGAAGAGGGGAAGGGGAGGAGGTGACTTGGGATCAGGGAGCTGGTGGGCTCAGCCTTCTCTCCAGGGCCTCTCTCTTGGCCTCTCTCAGATGAACGCACGCGGGAATTCGTGGTTTGTAGTAACTTAGCCTATTTCAGAAACCACCCTCCTTAGTGCGCAAGCTAAAGCTGCTGGGGAAGCTTCATTGTCACCGGTGGGTCCGCATTTGGAGGCACTGGGCTGCCCCCCCCCCCCAGGGGCCTCTGATTCCTCTCCAGCCGCGTGGGCAGCCTGTGGCTCTCCCTCTCCGCACAGGCACCCCCCTCCTCCCCTCTTCAAAACAAGGCCTCTTTTTCTTTTCCTAGAACTATTTCAGGGGCGATAGATTAAAAAGTGCCACCCATCCTCTCGGGGACCACAAGCAGAGCTGAGCGGTGAACCAGGCCCGTAAACAAGGGTGTGGACCCGAGCCAAAGCTGGGGCTGGGGGAGGGGAAGCAGGAAGGAAAACCCCTGCGGCTTCAAGGGGGAGGTGAGCGGAGGGCAGCTGCCCTCCAAAAACAGGAATCAAAAAAACAAAACTTGAACCTCACAAAACAACCACAGGGTTGAAAGTTTTAAGGCTGTTCCTGCAGCTGATTTTAGAGACCTCTTCCACCGCCCCAGGAGCCCGAGAGTATGAACCCCAATCCTTCCAAGTTCAGTGTGGAGGTGCAGGGTGGAGGGGAGGAAAGGGGGAGTATGATGTTCGTCTCCCCGTCTCTGCACAGGAAGCGTCTCAGTGCCTTTCAGGACGCCCCCACCATCGGGTTCTGGAAAGGGGTCCGGTCAGGCCAGCTTCCTGGGAGGTCTCTCAGCTCCTGCAGCAAATAAGAAAAATCGGAGGAGCTGGCTCAGGGGAAACTGAGGCGAGTCGGTGGGCTTTTTCAGCATGCACTTGGCAGAAGCCAAAAGCAGGGCGCATGTCAGCTTCCCACTTTTTATCTGGATTTCCGTCTTCTCCCGTCATGAACACCCGTGGTGGGCATGGGGTGAAGGAGAGGCTCCAGGGACCAGAGTCCCGCCCGAGGGAGCAGGAGGCCAGGACTCCTTTGCCCAGGGAAGCCCCAAGGGCATCGGCCCACCCCAGGGAGGGGGCAGCCAGTGGAGAAATGTTAGAATGGTGGCTGAGTTACATACATTCTTAGGAAATTTCATCCGGGTGTGTCAACAAAGTACAGAAAGAGCAGGCGTTGGGTACTGTGTAGAGCGAGGTGGAGGGAGAGGGGGAGGGACAGGCCTTCTTACTCGCTCCTCCACGTAGACGTGACCTCATGCACAAGTCCGCAAATGCAGCCAGCTGCCTGGGGTGCCCACGTGGTGCGGGTGTTATTTATAAAGTGGTATAAATGTCCTGGGTGCTCGCTCGTGTGGGGCAGGGTGCCGCATGGAGCACCCAGTACAGACGCAGTAGCACTTCGTAGAGTTTTTTCACCCCACACATCTCGTAAGAAAGAGCCTCACGAAAGGAACAGGCGCCAAGGGATGACAGGTGTGATGTGACGGTAGTAACCCTGGCCCCTTCCTGCTCCCTTCCCGGCGATGACCTCGAAGCTGATAAGGCGCATTTCTCCTAAGAAACTGAGGGGTGGGCGTCGCTCCTTCGTCCGAGTTCCTTGTGAGGGAAGATGGGACTTCGGTGTGACTGTCCTCCCCTCACTAACGGGGAGACTAAGGACAAATGTTCTCGAGGGGCAGGTGAGCCAAGGCTGGCCTGCCCTCCTGGGAAGTTCTTCCTGGGACGGCCGACCGGGGGTCCACTTCAAAGAAGAGAAAACACATCCATGTAAAAAACCCGCGAGTGCGTACCCCAGAGAGGCAGCGGGGCAGGTGGGGTGAGCTGGGTGGCTGAGGGGGGGCGGACTTCTCAACTCTCTCACTTTCTGTGCCGGCCTCTGCTGTCTCCCGGAACGCGGTCCAGGCGTTGGAGTGGAGGCCGCAGGACCTGGGTAAAACGGGTCAGTTTTGGACTTCGAGGTCCTGGGAGGAACACGTCAAGCAAGACCTTCAGCTCTGATGGAGACCCGCAGCCCCCAGACCTCTTCAACCTAAATGCAGGAGTGGTGATTCCCCCTTCTCCAGTCCCCGGGGTGGTCCGACCTCAGAAGGTCCCGCCCGGCGTGGACGTCGCTTTGCTCCGCGACGCCCTTCGTCCCCCTCCCCGCGCGGGGGCCTGACGGGCTTCTGTGTTCGAGCGCATCAGCCAGCCCGTGAGCACTGCAGTGAAACGGTGTCTTTTCATGATGTCATCCGCCAGCTACAGAGGAGGGAGGGCGTCCAATTCCAGAGACAAGGACGAGGCCTCCCTGCAACCATCCCCTGGACGTGCTCTCAGACGGACCCCAAAGTAACGCTTTATGACTGTGGTTCGCGGAACTGCAGCCCTTGGCCCCAGGCTGCTGCCCCCAGAGCGGCCTCCCCACTCCCGCTGCTCTTTTTAATGCGCTCAGAAGGAAACCATATAAAAGACGCTTCACAGAAACATTGAAAACTGGTGTAAAGGAAATTCCACGGCAGGGCATAGGATGTAAGTTGGGTTTGAAAAGAGGTTGAGACCTTGCTTCTGGCATTTTCTGGATGAGGTTTTTGCGGGTCCATCATTCAGACTGCTCGGCCTGGGCATGATATTTAGTTCCCTTTTCTCTCTGCTCACTGGGATAAGATGGCACATGGGAACGGAACTTGTGGTGAAGACAACCTGGCCACAGCAGGGCCCCGCCCCCCACCGTCCGTTGGGCCTGGTTGTAAATGTGTAGTGAATGGGAACCCGGGCGTCTGTGTGCCATGCATGGGGCATGGTACCACACAATGTCTCTGGTGGAATGGACAGCGTGTGAAATTCAGGCCGCTTTTGAAATGTGATGAGGCAACAGAGAATTCAGTAATCGGATGACCACACTTTCTGTACTGTGCTGTGCTCTTTTGCACAACATGTAAGGACACAGCACAGGAAATCTACAAAAGAAGGAAACAGGATGCTTGAGATTGTTGGCTGGCCAGACGGCGAAGTAAAGGGCAGAGCAGGAGGTGCCCCACCCAGCCAACATTTTCTCATGGCCATGTTCTCTGTCTCCAAGCCTCTCTGACTCTCCACTCCTGTGTTATTCTTTCCATTCATCCATGATCCATCCATCCACCCATCCATTTACCCAGTCTTCCATCCACCCATCCATCCATCCACCCATCTATCCACCATCCATCTATCCATCCATCATCCATCCACCCACCATCCATCCATCCATCCATCCACCCACCCATCATCCATCCACCCACCCATCCATCCATCATCCATCCACCATCCATCCATCCA
>PVKU01008814.1:0-69237 GCA_004027475.1 Anoura caudifer | reverse complement strand
TAGACACAGACAACATTACGGTGATTACCAGAAAGAAAGGGCAGGTGGGGGGGGGATAGAAAAGGGTAAAGGAGGGGTAAATGGTGATGGAAGAGGACTTGAGGTATTGAACACACAATATACAATACAGATGACGTATTATAAAATTGTACACCTGAAACCTGTATAATTTGACTAACCAATGTCACCCCAATAAAGTCAATACTTTTTTTTTAAATTCAACAACAAACTAGAGTTGTTGTCTTTTGGGCACTGAGCAATCAGCAGAGGATTTAGGCTCTGTCACTGACCAGCTATGCGTTCTTATATAAATTAGGAACTCTCCCATTTCCAGTTTTCATATCTGGTCACCTATGCTTGATATTCTGAATTCAAATATTGGAAGGGACCCCAGCATGTCTCTCAGTTTGCTGACTCACGAGCCTCTACCCAGTTCTCTAAACCCCGTAACTTTTTTTGACACAAATCATTTCTGATCTCAAGGATCCTTGAGAGGTCCAATTCAGGACATTGCTCAGTCTCCAAGTTTCTTCAATGCACGTAGTAAAATGACGAGTTCCATTCCATCCCTCCCATAGTCTTTTTCCTGAGTGTCAACCTGAAAAATAAGGAGATTATATACTCCACCACGAGGCATCAACCTTGTTACAACCAAAGGAGGCTTTGTTAGTTTTGTGGGGGTTTTGGGACCCCACTTTTAGAAAGCAAATGTCTACCAAATAAATTACATTTATTCTATAATGTTTAACTCTTGTTTATTTCCATTTGTTATTGGTCAAAGAAATGTGTAATTTCCTATAGGAGCTTCCTGTCAGAATCAGCTTTCCAGTTGTCGGCCAACTTGCTATTACAGTAAATCTGTGTAAGCTTGTCAAGAGGTATATGCCTATTTTAGTATTAGACATATTGAAAAAATCGGTAGGGCCTCTGATATTACCATTACCAAGCTGGGAGAACTCCTGCTCATAATTATCCCTCTGGCCCAGTAAAACTGAGAAACTTAACTATCTTCTGATATTTGATACTGGATAAAAAGAACTAAGTAGCTAATTGGAATCTACTGAGAATAGAAGGGAAAATGAGTATCAGGAACAAACTGAGATATTCAGGTTTTATTCATTTTTAATTAGACCACACACCTCCAGGTGAAACACATTTTCTTGGTTATATTTTCTGGGGGTGTTAATGCATTCTTAACTCATCATGAGTCAAGAGTGTATTTCAGAGAAATGTTGAAATTCTCCCCAATAAAACTTGAAAACTTAAGAGAACCCTGTGGTTTGAACAATCTTCTTTTAGAACTCCTGCCTCTTACCATATGGGTTTCTGAGTAATAGATATTTTTAGGGATACAGCACATATCATGTACTGTTGCAATTCTGGTGAAAAAAAAAAAAAAGGAGTAACTACCTCTTCATAGCCACACATTAACAGTAATGGAAAGTCCTTTGCTCTGTCCCTGAGGGGGTGGGTCCTGTGGCCCTCAGGGAGCCTTGAAACTTCTCAGGGTCCAGTTCTATCAATTGAAGTGGTTGAACCTGATCATCGGAACACTATAGGGAATCTCTGAGGCCATTTCCAGAAGTAAAGTTCTAAAAATCACAGGTCTATATAACACATCATCTAGGTTTTGTTTTCTTGAAGCAGAGAACTCTTTGGCACACTTTACCGGTTCTAAACTATTTGCCCCATTGGATTTCCTTTCATGAACCTGTTTACTCATTTCTTCACTCATTCATTCAACAGAGTTTTATTAAATACCTACTTTGTGCCAGGCACAGAGCCAGAAACTGCAGAGGGGGAGACTATAAAGATACAAGTGAAGGGATTAAGAAATACAAGTTGGTTTTTCAGAATAGCCATGGGGATATAAAGTACACAGCATAGGGAGTATAGTCAAGAGTATTGTAATAACTGATGGTGAGTAATGGAAATATGGGGGGAACATTTTGTAATACACACAGACATACACACACACAAACGTATGATTGTCTAACCACTATGCTGTATACCCAAAACTAACACAAAATAATGTAAAAAAGGACACGGGGTCTGTCTTCAAAGCATTGGGAATAGTAGTTAAAAACTCAAGAACTGGATAACTGTGATCAAACGCAGTTAAAGCATTGAGGCAGAGAGGCGTTGGTACAAGGGCACACCTGGGAAACACGCTGGACAGCAGGAAGGAACTCCAGGAGAAAAAGACTCTCAGGGTACACACAAGTGAGCTGGGTGAAGAATAACGCAGTGTCATGGACACAACCACGCTTGCATTTCAGAACACAGTAAGGAGTTTATCAGACCTGAAGGGTAAGGTAAGGGGTGGGCAGGACACGATGGCTTAGGAAACAGAGTTAAAGACAGCGTAGGCATCATCAGAGTGGGGAGGTGTCATGAGTTTGGCAATGAATTTGGATTCCAGCTTGAATGTAATGCGAAGCCATTGGAGGAGGTAAGCAGTGGCGTGGTGCAGTTGGATTCGCAGTTTAGAAAGATCGCTCGGGCTGCAGAAGATGGATGGACCGTGGGAGGGCAGAGGAGAGGGCAAAGAGCCTGGTGGCAGGGAGACCAGTTAGGATGCTTCAGCTGGAATCCAAGAGGAGGCCTTAACTCGAAAAGCTGCAGTAAAAATAAGGCTTTGAAGAAATGTGAGAGATACAAAAGAAAAATGATGACATAAGGACACCAAGGGGTGAAACTCTTCAGCTCCAGATTTCCATCTCAGATCACCTTGTAAGTTACAGCAAATATAACTGACCACGTATTGAGCCTGTAGCTGGTCCCAGCTGCACTTTGCATCCTTCCCCATGGACCCTCCACTGAGGTTTTAATGATTGGGAAAACACAGCAGGACAAAAATCTGTTAGCAAACAAAACTATGCCCAAACCCCATTAGACAGTGTGTAATGAAATGTTACAAATAAAAGATTACAAGGAAAAAATATAAATGACCATCAATCCAGAGGGAATCAACTCTTCTTTCCAGATTATATTCAACTTTATTAAAGAAACTTAATAAGCTCATGCATTTCTGCCAGCTTTTGATATAGCCACTGCTGATCAATAGCATTTATTTCTAGAGAGAAAGAGGGGCTGGGGAGGGATGTCAGAGCAGCATGTTGATGCTAAGGCTTGTGAGTAATGTCACAGTGTGGCAGGTAATGAAGATTTGATGGGGGAAAGAGCTCAGCAAGCCTGCCTCTGCCTCTGGTTTTCAAACTGTGCATCTCCTCCAGATCCTGTTAACACCTCTTATTCTACAACTGGGTTTGTAAAATAGCTTTGTGTCATTTCAAAGAGAGACACAAAAGAAAATGCTGTTTATTTTCCCCTGTACTTATGAATCTAAATAAAACTCAAAGCTTTGAATTTGAAACGGAATTTTTGTCAGATACCAGCTTCACCTAACAGGAGGAGGAAACCACAGAGATTCTGAGCTTCCCCACGACAGCGTGGGCTGTCTCAGAGGAGGAGGGCAAAGGCTTTCTTGTCTGTAAAAATGTCCAAGAAGAAAGCAGACGAACATCCCTTAGGAATACCGATAAGATATCCTAACTCTTCACCGCATTAGGGAGAACTGTGGCTGAAATAACTGACCATCCCTTATAAATCCAAATATCTCTCTTCCTCCTTCTTTCCTTTTCTTCTCCATCGCCCCTCTTCCTCCCTCTCACTCATTCTCTGTTTTAAATGTGTACCCTGTATTGTTGGTTTCATTCCAGAGAAATACTTTAGAATGACTTACAGACATGTTGACAATAAAACACAATATTATTAAAAGAATAAGGAAGTAGGGCAAAGTGAAATTAGAAAAAAAATATGATGATACCAAGGAAGAGTTTATTATCCAAAATGTGAAGTATAAAATCATGTGTGATTCCTGGAGGTAAACTATACATTTTTATTGGTGCCTCTTAGTAGCCAAAGTAATATATCCCTGAGACCAATAAATTAAAGGTAGAAGTAGAAGGAGAACAGTGGCATTTAGTCTTACGGTGAAAGGGATAAACTAACTGCTTAGGAGAAACAACATATTTTCTTGGTCTGATCTCTGAAATTTCTCTTTATGTGTTCTCATTAAAAACATGGCTTCGTGATGCAGTGGGTCACATCCTCAAAATATTCTTACAATTATTCCTGCAGAATAATTTTTGTATGATACAAGATTCTAAGTTAAGTTCAACCTCTCACTATATAATTAAACCCTGGAAAATAAGGCCTTTTCTCTCTCCAACAATTTCTACAAAATCCTGCCATTTGTTAAGTATTTGTAAACTTCAGTGATTTGATCATTGATTCAACTACCTCTTATTACGCACCTCCCATTGTGTTCCAGGCACCATGCTTAGACACACAAAAGACACAGAGCCCAGGAGAAGATTTAGGCATAAATGCCTTTGTGCAATCCATATTATGGTACAGTGATAAATAAATAGGCTATGGTGGAGGAAAAAGACCAATTTTACCCAGAATGGTAAGGGGCAGTGAAATGTGTCTTCAAAGATAAGAGCTAGCCAAGAGGATGGGTATAAGCAGAGAGCATTTCTGGCGGAAAACATCAACATCAGCACGGTCATGGAATGAGATACCTTCGTTCACATGTGTAAGCAGAAACTGCAAGCAATTGGATGGCACTGATGAGCGAGAGGAGGCTGGAAATACGGCCCAGAGCACACAGGATGGAGCACTTTGAACATCATGCTCAAGAACTTAGATTATGTGTGCAAACAATGAGACACCTAAATAGTACAAACCAGAAGAGTGGTTTGATTTGTGTTTTGAACAGGCAAACTTATGCCAGATGAATAAAAGAGCACAAATGGGGTGTGTGTGTGTGCGCGCGTGCGTGTGCATGCGTGTGAGAGAGAGAGAGACGCAGGCCCATTAGAAGGCTTCTGTAACAGAAAGGCAAGAGACAATTGCACCTATACAAGAAGAGTGCAAGAGGGAGGAAGAATGAGGCGACAGGTGAATCTCTGGTGATGTGCCTGATTGGTTCTCGGGACAGCCATTACAGACCGGAACCCAGAAGGAAGAGCGGACCTTCCATCTGGCTGAGAAGATCTGAGGTGCAAGGAAGCCCTGATGTGGAGCATCCCCTTTCTAGGTGGATGGTACACAGGTCTGGAGCTCCAGGAGTCTGGGCTGAGGAAACAGATTTGAGAAAAATCTGCATTTGGCTGAATTTCAAGCTACATTAGAAGGGTCAGTTAAGAGACTGGGGGTGGGGGATAAATGCCAAGACAGAGCTGTATGTACTGTATCAAAATGCAAAAAAAAAAGAGCCAGCAAAGAAGACCACAGACAATGTCACAGACGGGAGAAGAATCAATCAAAAGAGATGCACAAGCCATAGAAGGAATGGCCTGAGGAGAGTAGCCAGTTACATCAAACCAATTGGGGAGGAGGAGGAAAACTGAAAAAAGCCCTATAAATCCAGCAATTACAAAGCCACTGATAGGGTTTTTATTAATACAAAGGTGTTTCATGGAGGCAAAGCCAAGCGGCCAATGAGGACAGATTGAATGGAGTTTTAGGAAATGGAGACAATGGTTCGTGGAGGAGCTTGTATGTAAAGGATGGCGTGTTAAGTAAGGGATGCTTTGAGAGATTTGTCATTGTTCATAGTCCACAAGAGCCAGCCAACAAGAAGAATTTAAAATAAAGGAGGGAAATGCAGTAACCCAGGTCAGTCAACATGCCCCAGGAACCCAATCTAGAAGCACAAGTTGTGGCCTTGAACAGCGTCATTGCCTTATTTACACAATCAGACTTCAAGATTTTTTGGAAGCAGAATTATTCAACTCTTTTTAGCTTCAGGGACAGGTCCTAGATCATAGAACATATTTAGAAAGCATTTAATGAGAATGCTTTAAGTAAATTTAATATTTACTGAGAATCATACTCCGAAAATAAGTATAAAATAAGGTCCTGGGATACTTTAACAGTAAAGAGAATTTTTTATGTTCCTGTTCCGTTATTGACTAGGATACAAAACACATCTACGGTTCTGAGAAGGCTCTCATTCTCCTCTTAGTTTCTTTCATGACAGCTCTGCTGTCATCACAGTGAACGCAGCACCTGTGTCCTAGTAAATTTTGTCTACAGAGGAAATTGTATCATTGAGCAAACAGGTGAGCCTCCTTGGAGAGAAATCCCGCATGTCTGAAAGGTACCTGCTTGGGTGGAAAGCCATACACCTGGCAAATTCCCAGTGATGCCTTCATGGTCCTTTGTAGCTAGGGATGGGTATGCCCTTTTATTTAATTGAAACAGTTGCAGAGGAATAATAATTGTCCTTATGTTGGCAGTGTTATGAAATGATACTTGGAAAAAAGGAAAAATAAAAAGCTGATGTATCGGTAGGAGAATTTTCATTAGTGTTTCCTACTTTCCTGCACTTCAGAAACTCCTGGATTAGCTCCGTAGGTGCACACAAGGGTTCATTTGCTCTTCTTGGAGGCAATATTACCCAGGGCAGGAATCTGGGTGCAAATGTGACATCAGAGACTGGACGGATGAAGCAGGTGTTGTGCAAGTTCAGAAATCCCGGAAGGACTTACATGACTGAACCTAGGAGATGATTAAGACTTCGAGGACAGCGTCTAGACATGGAAAGGAGTCAGCACTTTGTGGGACTCTCAAGTGCAAATAAGTTTCTTTTCTATACCAGGATTAACTTAGGTAGTAGGACCTTAGTGGAAGTCAGAATACTGCTATTTAGAATTTGCTTGGCATTAACTACCCATGTGACCTTGGCCGAAGTCTCTTCTCTTTTATACATCTATATAATGAAATAATTGGTGCAGAATAAAAACATATAAAAATTATATAGCCATGTTTTTATTATCAGCCTAAATTAATAGCACTTTACTTAATGTAGATCAGTACAAGCCATTTAAAATTCCAAAATACCTCAACCATACATTTCCTATGGACGTACATGCTGCTGTGGACTGAACTGTGTTCCTCCCAAATCCCTGTGCTGAAGCCCTAACTCCCCATGTGACTTTACTTGAAAATAAGCTTTTAAGGAGATAAGTAAGGTTACACAAAGCCGTAAAGGTGTGCTCTAATTCAGTAAGACTGGGGTCCTTATAAGAAGGGAAAGAGACCCCAGATCTGTCTCAATCTCCATCTCTGTCTCTTCACGCAGGTGCAGAGAAAGGTCATGTGAGGACACACCAGGCAAGAGACTGACTGTAAACCAGGAAGAGAGGCCTCTCCAGAAACTGAATTTTTCAACACCTTGATCTTGGACTTGCTTCCAAACTATGAGAAAATAAATTTTTGTTGTTAAGCCACCCGGATTAAGCAGATTAAGTCAAATGCCACTACAAGATGCCATCTAATCAATTTAGACATTGGCTCATGATTTATGAGTCAATCATCTTGGCCTATTTTAAAAGGCCATTTATGAACTAAACCCTCTGCCTAGTTTCCTAGCCTCATCTCCCCCATTGCACATGCTGTGTATAACTTTTCACCCCAAACACCGAACTGCTTGCTTACATACTAAATTGTTTGTGTTTTTGTGACTTCGAACAAGTAGTTCCTTAAATCTGGACCTTTAACCTAGAAAAATGTGTAATTTAAAAAGGAATGAATATTTATGTTTTCAGGAGGATAAAATTAAATAAGCATTTGGGGGGGAAAGCACACTAGGTCACAGTATTTGGGGAGGAGGCTGCAACTCATCATGAGCAACGAAAGTGTACCAAGTCCCATCCTTACGCACAGGGTCATGTCACATGCGCTGCAGGAGAACCATGTACAAGGGGGTGTCTGCCTTCAGGGAGATTCCAGTCTATCACAATTGGCTGAATATTCTCCATGGCTTTAATGCCATTTTAAGAGAGTGTTTTGTAAGTCCCCGAAGAGTGGTTTACATGGAAAGCACTCTGATTGGGAAGAAATCAATGTAGCTGGTCCCAAGCCTTAGAGGAAAAGAGTTGCTTTTCTCTACTGTTTTCTCTTCACTTTGTAAACTGTGCTTTGTTTTCAGTTTTATAGAAACAAGAGTGATCTGGAGACCAATAATTAAGGGTTATTTTCTTTGAGTCTCAAAACAAACCAGGAGAGGGAATTGATGAGGCTCATTGTTAACGACTTGCCGTAAACCAGACAGATGGTAAGGCGGCAGAGCCAAGAACCCAGTTCCAGGCTGGACTTCACCACCACGCACTACATTCTATCTCACATCTACCTATAGAATGCAGACGCATAAACACTACCACCCTCACTAGAGTTGGGCTCGGTGCGTATTCCCTCGTGAAAGAAAAGCCCCATTTCTCAAAACTTCTATGAATGCACTTAGTTTCCAAAGAGCTCCCAGTGCTATATGTTTACATGATGCTCAACCACACCCACCAAATCTTGAGGTTTGCTCCTACAGGCTGGACCAGTTGTAACAGCTCACATTGCTTGTTAGGAAATAAGACATTGAACAGGGAACAATTTAACGTGAAAAGCTGGAAAGCATGCACTTCCCGCAGTTCACGGTAGGGGTAAAAGAACTATTCCTTGTAAAGCACTTAGCATGACCCTTGGTAATGGTGAGTTGAAAGAACTATGGTTCATCTCCAAGGCTCTGCTCTTACTGGAAAGCGAACCTGATAGCCCCACACTCATCCTGACGTTAAAGCCGAGCATTGAACACGAACTGTGCTGATTATTTTCTCTCGCACACAACTTATGTCTCCTACATATTGGAGGGATATGTCTTTAATGAATCATTAATTCAACCAGCGTTGAGTGCCTGGTACTATTCTAAGGGCTAGAGAAGGTATATGAGAAACACCTTTCAACTACAGGCCTCACAGTCCCCTAAGGGCAGCCAGTGAGTACAGTCATTCCAAACAGGAAATTTAAATGCATTAATAGAGGAAAGCATACACAGCCCAGTGATCCTCCTGGAAAGCTTTCTCTATTCTCCCTGATGTGGGATTGAAGGGACAGAGGGGAATTTGCCTAGGAATATAAACACTTCACAATTTACCTCTTTCAAGAAAGATCTCCTAATGTTCAACTTCTCTAGGAAGAGCTGACCACTTCCTTCAACGCCCCCTTTACTCTCCTATGCTTTTATCCCTGCACTGATCATGTTTCGTCGCGTGTAGAGCTGCGCTGTGCCTCCCTCCAACACAGACGTCCTCTACCTATCGTCTAGACTACCGTCACGCTCAAGAAACAACAGGTGGATGAGTGGACGAACGGATCAGTGGATGACTTAATTAACCTTGTCCCCTTTCCTTCTCCTACAAAGGTCACTTTTTAAAATGAGTGGCCCACACTTGTATTCATATTTCCCACAAAACCTCTCACGAATTTTTAAAACATTTTTTGGGAAATGCTTATAAAGCCACACGCAGTTGCAAGAAATAATACAGGTGGACCCTCTACAACACTCGCCCACGTTTCCCCAGAGTGGTAACAGCTTTGAAGACTACAGTACATTAATGCACCCGTGACTGACCTTGAGGCAACCCACAAACCTTTTCAGATCTGACCAGTTTTCAGCGCACTCGTGTGTGTGCCTGTTCAGCCCCATGAACTTTTACCCACACGCGTGTTTGTGTGGCCACCACCATAGTTGAGATGCCGAGCAGTGCCATCAGACACACTCGCGCGTCCTGGGGACTGCTGACGTCCCCCTCAGACCAGCCACTTGTGATTCCTTTTGGTTCACATCTCCCACTCATTCCAAGCAGGTACAACACCTCACATCCTGCAAGTTTCCCCTGTACGTTCTCTTCCACAAACTCTAATAGCAAACCTACCTGAGGGAAAGTGACAGAAACTTGCAGGGTGTCACGACTGTGGATTCGCACCCGTCCTCTGCCCTCAGTGGTAGATGTTCCACTCTGAGAAGGAAAGGAACACCTTCCGGTACTGGCAGTGATGGGGTGTGGTATCGCGGAAGTGTGCCATGCACACTCGTAACGCCTACCCGGGTTTGGGTGCTCAGCTAATTCCTGCCTGCACATTGTGCGCAGAAAATCAACTCTTGTTTTCATACATTTCTAGTACTTCATTCTTTATCCAGTCTCTCTTTCTTAAGAAAGCAATTCCAGCTCTCTTCAGGAGACAAGTGATTTTTCAAACTACTGGTGATCTTACTCTGAAATGGAAAAAATAATTAACTTTATAGTATATGTTTGCTTAAGATTGGGCTTCACTTAAAAACTAATTAAGATATACTAAAAAAGAAGTTATTCATAAACATTTATCTTTTGAGATAAAAATACTAAGAATTCTTACTCTAAAACATTTTCTCTGATCTATATATAAAAGAACAAAGTTTTTTTTGAGATCATATTAAGCACCTATATATAATTTCACCTTAGACTCCTTGTAAGTTGTGTCTAAAATCAAATTTCTGAGTCATAACTTATGCATAGTTAGAAATAAAATAATTTAAGAAACCCCAGTATAATTACTTTTATGTAATAAAGAATCCCTTAGTACAAGTATATTTAGAAGCGATCATGCATTTATGCAACAGATAGTTAGTGGGTGCCTTCCATGTGGGAGGAACTGTGAAATGCTTTGGAAATAAAGAGATAATTGAGAGAGAGAAGCTCTCCTCAAAGAGTTCATAATCCAGTGATAAACCAGATATGTAAGTGATAGTGATAATAAACTTTTGCACATAACAACAGGGAAGGATACACCACGGAGAGCAGTGGGGCTGGAAAACAAGAAGTGGGTCTGTCTGTTTTGTGAGTATTGGGGAAGAATTTGTTGTGCCATAAGTTGGATCTTGAATTTTACGAGGCTTCAACATAAATGCAAAGTTCTCTGTAAATGAAAGAAATAATTAAATTGTATTTTTTTTTTATTTACTAGAATATTTTTGAAACAGGGAAATTATTAGCCAAAAATAAAAAGGAAAATCACCATCCCTACTTCTGAGGACTATGTTTTGAAAACTTCTAATAATAATAAAGAAATTTATAATATTTTACAACATATTGAACATTTCCGTATTTTTATCTTATTTAATCATCATAACAATTCTGTCAGTTAGACGTCACTATCCTCTTATTAAAGAAAATTGTTTTCTAGCCAGAAGTATTTCAGCATAAAGTGGAGGCAGGTTTTGAAAGCAGGTCCGCATTATTCTGCAGCGTACGCTGTCTGTCCAGTCGTACGGAATGCTTCTCAATCAGCCTCCGTGGAGCCTCTTCTAGGACTGCTGATGACGGCTCTTTAAACTTACAAACATTTTAAAATAGGAGGGAAAATGCCATCGCCCTTAGTTTCTGAGAGAAGAAGGTGACGTAGTAAATTTCACTGAATTCACAGTTAATGAGCAGTGATGGGCTCATTAACTTATTTACATAATCTCTTCTTAAAAATCAGTGATAATAATTGTAGTAATGGTAAATGTTATCAATACTATACTAACGTTAACTATTTTTATTATGCTTCGGAGACTGCAAGTTGCCCTTACATACGCCATCTTTTTTGAAGCCCATTTTGAGAAGTTGCTGGCATGAGCCTTTATATTTTTCATGCGACAGATGAACAAACAATCTCAGGAAGTAACGTAATTTACAGACCACATCTAGTGAATATGGCAGAGCTAAGACAGAACCATGATGCCTCCCAAACTTCTGATGGAACTAGTGCATGACAATCTTGACTGGAAAGTACCCTTTCTTTAAGACATGGAGAAGGTCAACAGCCCTCAAAGGCAAGAACTGTGTTTTTCTCTGCTTATTCTTAGTGCACAATGCAAGGTTTCTAGCAGAAAATATTTGCTGATGACTAATAAACGATTGAGCAGTAAGCGATGAATAAATGCGTTTTCTACTCTCTCCTTTAGCTAGCTATGTACACAACGATCCTACAACATCTAGCAGGATTGTAAGCTTCAAGTCAGCAACAGGAAGTCTTTCCTAACTAGTAGCACTCAGCTGGTATCAAGCCCAGTATCTAAAACGGGCACACATGTGCAAGCGCACACACAAACATCCATGCTCATTATCAGGCTGCCTTGTACCAAATTCCATCACAGTCAAATTCTCCAGCATGGAAGGGTTCATGGGACATTCTTAGGGATCTGCCTTCCTATTCAGCACGTCACTCTGAAAATAGTGGGGCCCTGGATCTGAGAGATCTGAGAAGTAATCAGGAGCTCATCTTTAGTAGTTGTGTGACTTTGAAAACATCAGTTAAACTCTCTGAACCTTAGTTTCCTCACCTGTAAAATGGTGCTTCACGTCTATTTTGAAGAATTGTTGTAAAGAATCAAGACAATGTTTTTAAAGCACTTAGCACAGTGTCTACAGATAGTAAGAGCTCAGAAAGTGCTGGCTCTTGTTAAGCTACAGTTCCTAGAATAGGTTTTTCCAGGAAAAAATAGCCAGTCTTTCCTCCCAGAAGCATTGGGAAACAGAACCCCCGTTACCCATGCCAAGGAGAGTCAACATGCTGCTCGGAGAGCCAGAGCTGGGATGGCTGAGGGACACCGGTGCGGTACCAGAAATGACGTCCTAGCTCTGTGGGGACACAGTGCAGCAAAAAGTGAAGCCACACTGTGCTGCCGACTGAGCTCGTGGGCAACCACCATCAACATCGACTTGAGCGCATTTCTCAGGCAGGATATGAACAGACGGTGATATTTCTCAATTACATTCCCACAGCCATGAAACTTGGCATATTCAGGCATAGTTTTCACCCTGAAGAAAAATGACTTTTACGGAAGTAAAATACCAGCTGTACAAATCCCCATCAAGAGATGAAAGAGAGAAAGAGGAGAGAGTGCATGACTTGGAGAATCCTTTGCAGCTACCTCCCCACAGCACAGCTGGTGCCTAGTGAAGGCAAAATAGCTGGGTGCTGGAGGGCCATAAAGCAGGTGGCGGAGGGCAAAGTCGAAGCGCTGGGAGAGGAAAGGGAAGCTTCGGTACTTAACGCACATTGATCTTTTCCAAGGAGGAGCCTAGGGTATAAAACCACGTCAGGTGAGCAATTGGAATCGCTCTGCCTTCTGGGCTGGGATTAACACAAAAATTGTGATTCAAAAAAATAGTTATTGTATATAACATTCAGAAAGACAGAGAGGAAGATGAGGACAAAATTCTATTCCTCATGTACGACAACAATTAAGCTAAGTGTTCTACAAATAGTCACCCATTTAATTTTCATCAGGTATTTTGTCGTCCATAACTATGCTTTCTTAACTCTCACACAGGCTCAGAAAGGCACAAAATCTCAACAGTCATGCTACTTAACCCCAGATTTCTGATATTTCTATTGCTATGGTTCTCAAAGTCGAACATGCATCAGAATCAGACGGAGGCCTGTTCCATCACAGTGCTGGACACCACCCTCAAGGGCTCCCATTTCTTACCCATTCCTTAGTGATGCTGATGCTGTGGTTTGGGGACCACACTTAGAGAACCACTGTGTGGTTCTACAAAAGATCAAGATTCATTATTTAGGTGCAGGCTCTTGCTCTCCTCCAGATCCAAGTAGTCAAAAGAGGAATAGTCTGGAATCAGGACTGGGATGATTAATCTCAGGAGAAAAAAAAAAAACCTGCTAGCGGGTTCTGGCAAGTCTAATGCATACATTGCAAAGTGTACTAAACAGCTTGCCCTAAAACATATGCACCACTCTTTGTGGCTCAGTAAAGACTCTGAGAAAGTGCGAAGGGAGGCGCTGGATGATCTACCGACAAAGCGCTGGGGACAGAGGAATTGGAAGCAAGGAGGCAGGAGCAGGGGAGGAGGCGGTTGAGTGCCTGCGCCTGTGTGTGTACAGGTGAGCCAGAGGGAGCTGAGGATGCAGATGTTACAATCCTATCAGAGAGGCCAGGGACGTGCCAGAGCAAAGCAGGGCAGTAGGGATTTGGGAATCAAAATCAAAAGCTGTGAACATAATTAGTTAGTTCTTCTGTTGGGTCAAGTAGCTACATTTTTATTCCGAAGCCAAACTGACATTTGGCTTAACATCTAGTCTCCTCTGTCTTGCTACCAGAATCCTGACTCTGTTGATGTGATTCAGGTAGAACTGTACCCAGCCTCCAGGCACAAATCATAATTTTTCCAAACAGTGATTGCTGCAGGGGTAAAAATGTGCCCCAGTTCAAGCCCAGGCTTCACGAAAAGTCTACTGGGTGACATCCGGAACTTATTTTCCTTTGGTAAAGATACAGATACACACGAGGAAGAGATGCTGCTCTTGCATTAGACTCTGCTGCGTGACAACCTGATCCTTAGCTTTGCAGCAGCCATCCTGCAGCCCCGAGGGGAGAGGCCAGGGATGCGGTAGAGATGTCAGTTTCAAGAGGAAAAGACGGGTGGGTCTTGCCTGGCTGCCTAACTCTCTACACACTTTGCTGGTTTATTTTAATGTTTAAGAAACTAATTGGTACAACTGGGAAAGAGAGGTGATCTTTAACAGGACTTAACAAAACTGAGGCCCAGGCTCTCAATAGCAGCAGGGTTTAGGTAGTTAAGTCTGACACATTTTCTCACAGAACACTTGAGGACACAATAAGCTTTCTAAACTATTCATCTCACTATGCTACGTTAAATCCTTAATTCAAACCTGTCATAAAGCTCCTTCCTATATAGGATCAAATTTAGGTTCCTATAGGATCTTTCACATCCTATTCTAAGTCTCCAGTCTATTTTCCTGCTACTCACAAAAGATACCAGTGTTTACTTCTTTTTTTCCATCTATTTCAATTTTTACCATATGCAGATTGGCATTTGGTGGAGTTCAGAGCTATAAAGGAAGTACACGATGGTGGCAGCATCTTGCCAATTTAATTTTATAGGCTGAATAATTCCCCAGCAATTAAAAATCATCTCAAACAGATTACATTTTTTAATATAAACTCAGGGTCAAGAACAAGAACAGGAAGGCATGGAGAAATACTCAAAACAAACAAGGAGAGGCAACACCCCAGCTAACTCAGAGCCGCCAGGATGAAAACAGGAAGCCTCCCACATTTGTTCTTCTAATTAATCCTTCCTGCCGGTCACGCTACCTACTGTACCTTCCATAGCTCCCACGATGCACCTCAAACCTAAAGGACAGAGCAGTTGATAACAAAGACATCAAAATGCCAGGCACTCCTCCAGCCTCCTGCAGCAGGCGTGCTCACGGGGATCGCTGGTTCTAGTGTTCATTTGCTATGGGTGGTGTGCACGGGACAGGGGCATGTGCCCCCCCCCACGGCCTCTGTCATCACCCCCGCTCTTCGAGGAGACTTCTGCTGGGGGAAAAGGTATAGTGTCTGCAGCACAGCAGACAACGTTTCAGTCATCACCAAGACTGGTCTTCCCGCATCTTCATAAACATGAACCAATCACAATGGTGATGCAACAGTCAAGAAATATATAGAAAGAAACATCAATCCCAAAGACAAAAGAGAAATCTAAGTTAAGAAAATAGAAAACACTAAAACGTTAGACATGAACAAGTGAAAACATTTAAGTAGATATGGAATTGATGGAAATAACAACTGACAAGCCTAAAAAGGGATGGAAGGATAATGAGAGAATTATTGAAAATAACAGAGTTTCTTAGATACACAGAACAGACTGATGACTACAAAGGGAAGGGGCTGGGGGATGGGTGAAAAAAATTAAGGGCTGAAGAAGAAACACACACTGGTAGTTACAAAATAGTTATGGGGGCATGAAGCACAGGGAATGTAGTCAATAGTAGTTTAATAACTACGGACAGTGCCAGGTGGGTACGAAAAATACTGAGGTGAACACTATGAAATCACATGATTGTCTAACCACTATGCTGTACACCTAAAACTAATACAAAATAATGGTGAATATCAATTGTAACTGAAAAATAAACAAAAAGAAAACAACAGACTTTGATGGCAAAAGCCATCAAAGCTTCAACAAATGAACTCCTAAGAGTAACAATACATATCAGAATGGACATTGCTGAAAACAAACTTTGTCATTTAGAAAAGCAAGTCAAATTTTCAGAATGTAACAAAAGTGAAAAGAATGTGAGTAAAGATCAGGCATGGCTGGTAGGCGTGGGAAAGCCACTCCCTGTAAAACAGGGCGCTGTGAGAAGAGAAGGGAATAGACAGAATAAAAGTGATTATTAAAGGAATAAAACAGGACACTCTGGCCTGATGAAAAGCATGCCCGCACACTGGAGGAGACCTTCACCTGTGCACATCACGGAGAACTTTCCTGAACTCTAGGAATAAAGGAGAAATTCCTATAACATTCAACAAAAAATAGGTAACTAAAAATACCTTTAATTTTTAAATAAGCAGAACAAAACACTGGATGAATAAACCAATAATGATAAGGGCAAAAGTTGATATATTAAAAGGCAAAATGTGTAGAATTAGAGACAGTTAAACTAGAGACAGCTTTTTTTTAACTTTTTAAATACATTGTATTGATTATGCTATTACAGTTGTCCCATTTTCCCCCTTCACTTCCCACCACCCTGCACACCCCTTCCCACCCACATTCCCCCCTTTAGTTCATGTCCATGTGTTATAAGTTCTTTAGTTTCTCCATTTCCCACACTATTCTTGCCCCCCATCTATTTTCTACCTACCATCTCTGCTACTTATTTTCTGTACCTTTTCCCACTCCCCTGTTGCTAACCCTCCATGTGTTCTCCATTTCTGTGTTTTTGTTCCTGTTCTAGCTGTTTGCTTAGTTTGTTTTTCTTTTTGTTTTAGGTGTGGTTGTTAATGATTATGAGTTTGCTGTCATTTTACTGTACATGTTTTTTATCTTCTTTTTCTTAGATAAGCCCCTTTAACATTTCATATAATAAGGGCTTGGTGATGATGAACTCCTTTAACTTCACCTTATCTGTGAGGCACTTTATCTGCCCTTCCATTCTAAATGACAGCTTTGCTGGATAGACCAATCTTAGATGTAGGTCCTTGCCCTTCATGACTTAGAATACTTCTTTCCAGTCCTTTCTTACCTATATGGTCTCTTTTGAGAAATCAGCTGACAGTCTGATGGGAACTCCTTCATAGGTAACTGCCTCCCTGTCTCTTGCTGCTTCTAGGATTCTCTCCTTCATTTTAATCTTGGCTGATGTAATTATGATGTGCCTTGGTGTGTTCCTCCTTGGGTCCACCTTCTTTGGGACTCCTCTGAAGCTTCCTGGACTTCCTGGACGCCTATTTCCTTTGCCAGATTGGGGAAGTTCTCCTTTATTATTTGTTCAAATAACTTTTCCATTTGTTGCTCTTCCTCTTCTCTTTCTGGTACCCCTACAATTTGGATGTTGGGACGTTTAAAGATGTCTTGGAGGTTCCTAAGCCTCTCCTCATTTTTTAAAATTCCTGTTTCTTCATTCTTTTCTGATTGGATGTTTCTTTCTTCCTTCTGGTCCACACCATTGATTTGAGTCCCGGTTTCCATCCCATCACTACTGGTTCACATTTTCCTTTATTTCACTTAGCATAGCCTTCATTTTTTCATCTAATTTGTGACCAAATTCAACCAATTCTGTGAGCATCCCGATTATCAGTGTTTTGAACTGTGCATCTGATAGGTTGGCTCTTTGTCACATATTGTATTTGTTCTCAGCTTTGATATGTTCTTTCATTTGGGCCATTTTTTTGTCTTGACCCACCTGTTACATAGTGAGGGGCGGAGCCTTAGGTGTTCACCAGGGCTGGGCAACCCAGTTGCTGGGTTGTGATGCTGTATTTGGGGGAGGGGTCTGAGAGGGAACAATGGCACTTGCTCCACTCTCCACCAGAGTCACTTCCCCAGCTTCCCCCAAGCAAACTGGGCCCTTCTGGTGTCGATTCCTGGGTGGGTGGTTTGTGTATGCTCTAGGACCCCATGGGTCTCTCCAATGAGCTCTCCTGTGAGGCTGGGAGTCTTTCCCGGCACCTCAACCCCACAGGTATTTTCAAGGGGTGTTTTGATGCTTTATTTCCCTGCGCTGGAGCCCTGAGTTGTGCGGTCTGTCTTGCTCCTCAGTTTTGCCTAGTTCATCTGCATGCAACTGTGGGACTGCCTGGTCCGACAGCCACCTTGTGCGCTGCACCCCTCCATGATCCGCTGCTTCTCTGGGTCCACCAGCTGCTGCCCCAAGTGCCCAGGGTCTTTCAGCCACCGCTATTTTTGCTGTGACCTCTCTCTGCTTGGCTGCCTGACTCTACCCCTCCTACTGGTCTGGATGAATGTGTCTACTTTAACTCCTTGGTTGTCAGACTTCCATGCAGCTCAATTTTCTGTCAGTAATGGTTGTTTTTTGTTTCTAAACTGTTGCTATCCTTATTTTGGTTGTGAGAGGAGGCACAGTGTGTCTACCTACACCTCCATCTTGGCCGGAAGTCCTGAGACAGCTCTTTGTAAAGATCATTAAAAGACCGCTCACTGTTTCGGACAGCATGGATGGCCCTAGGGAGTACTGTGCTGAGTGAAACAAGCCAGTCAGAGAAAGACAAGTAAATACCACATGATCTAATGAATGTGGAATCTAATGAACAAAATAAACTGACAAACAAAATAGAAACAGACTCATAGATGCAGAGAACAGACTGACAGCTGTCACAGGGGAGAGGGTGTGAGGGAAAGGGTGAAAAGGATGAAGAGATTAAAGACAAAAATTATAAATACAGACGACGGTATGGTGACAACTGGAAGAAAAGGTGAGGAGGGGGAGGTAGAAGAGGGCAAAGGGCGGATAAATGGTGATGGACGGAGACTTGACTTGGGGGAGTGAACACACAGTACAATATACAGGTGATGTGTTGTAGAACTGTGGACCTGAAACCTATATAATTTTATTAGCCAATGTTGCCCCAGTAAATTCAATAAAAATTAAAAGAGATAGACTGCCTAAGAACTTAAGCAAATAAAAAGCACAGATTTACAATATTAAGAATGAGAAAGGATACAAACCCAGATATAAAAAAATACTATCTAAATAAGGGAATTTTCAGTACAGTTTTGTGGCAATAAAGTAAAAATCTAAATGAATTAGATAACTTGCTAGGAAAATATAATCAGACTGAATTCAAAAGAAGTTTAAAAAAATAATCTTAACAGACAGGTGTAGAAGAAACTGAAAGGCAGAAAAAGAAAAATTTCAGGAAGTAAATACACCAAAATTTCAGTGCTATTCACTTACAGTGATATTAAGGCGGGAAAGATTTACACTCCCTACTTTGTACATTCCCATATCACTTAGAACAATCTTCTCTTTACATGCTTTAGTTTATATTTAAGAAGCAAAAAGACACCTGGCTAGTGTGGCTCAGTGGATTGAGCACTGGCCTGTGATCCAAAGACTCACCAGTTCAATTCCCAGTCAGGGCACATGCCTGGTTGTGGGCCAGGTCCGCAGTAGGCCCACACCTCAAGAGGCAACTACACAGTGATATTTCTCTCCTTCTCTTTCTCCCTCCCCTCCCCTCTGACTAAAAATAAATAAATAAAATCTAAAAACAAAGAACTAAAAAACACAGAAGACAGTACATAATTACTATTACTCATTAAAAGCTAAGAACTGGTTATATTTTCCAGTTCATATTATTTATTTAGCATATGAATTAATATTTAGTGTGTGAATTTAAGTTAATATAAGACATATGTTAATATTATACATCTGTGTATACACATAATTCTATAATGGATGGTTTTTAAAAATAAATACTTATTTAAGGTTTATACCATGTTTACCTTCAAATCATCTGGGACTTTCTACTCAGGACAAGCTACAAAGTTGTCATACCCAGTGCAAGTAAAGATGATTAAGAAGTGAATTTAAGAGACAAGTACCACAATAAAAGCAACATTTAGAGCATGTCTGTGTAGAGCTCTATGGCCCACAACAACTTTCACACCTGTTTTCCTTTTCAATCTGCACAACATCACATACTGTCGAGAAAACTGCAACTTGGATGATAAAATAACATTCCTGAAGTCACAGAATGTAAAAGCAGCAGAAGTCGGTCTTCGGCTTGGGTCTCCAGGAGGCAAGCCCACAATTCCATCAATTCTATAGTTCCATTTAATTCCCAGAACAGCGCCCGATTCCGCTAACGTTAGCTCTCCACCACCTCCTTGGGTCGGAACAAAGGACAAGATCAACATGCAAGGAGACGGATCTTGTGGTGTTGGGGCCCAGTCTCACTTGGAGGAGTCAGGACATCAGAGGCCGGCCAGGGCTGCCCTGACAGTGGAGTCCGCAGTGGGAGGCTTGTACTTCATCTCACAACTGGACACGTACTGGTGAGTTTAACGAGAGCTAAGTAGACCTGGCAGAGAAAGCCAGGCTGTAGTCCTATGAAAAAAAAAAAAAAAGCATCCACATGGGCTGCCTGGCAGGAGTGAATCAGGTCCAGCAGACAGAAGCTGCAGATGTTCGATGGCGAGGCTGAGGAAGGAAAGGCAACCACGGACAATCACCTATGTCCGGCTCACATCTCAGATGCTCTGGAGTATTCCGCTGGAAAAGCTACTGCAAGGTCTCCAAGGAGCCCGTGAAAGAAGCACCCAGTCGTTGGCCGTGACGTACCTGTGACAGCCAGAGGTCATCGATGCCTAACTAACACAGCCCGGGTCAGGTCAAGTATTTGGTGACCTTTACCACTCTACACTCCCCTCTTTCCACTCTGGGTAGCGTGGACATGAGTACGGAGAAGTGGAGGAATGAACAAAGTCAATAAGATATGCAGAAACTGAACACAGCCCTCCTCCGAACTGAAAATATGCCAGTCCATGGGCTGCGTGAGCTGTCAACGGAATGAGGTGGAAGTAAGAGAAAAGCTTCAAGCTGAGTAAGAAAGTGAAGGTTTAAACCCAATGAGAAAGTAAAGTTTTGATTGAAAAATTAAAAGGGCTGGTTGACTTTGGAGAAGGTGAGGGAAATGTGACAAAGCTTGATCAAAAGGCAGGATGGACACAGTTTACTAAGTCCGATCTGCCAATAATCTGTAAAACGTATATCGTTGTTACCTACACATTAAAAATTTTCATCAGAACAACATGAAATGGCCTTTGTAAGGATTTGAGATTACTGTGAAAATTACTGTTACACAGCCTGGCAAACAGGATGCCCAATAAATCAGAACTGGTATTGTTATTACAACCCCATACGCGTTATTGTCGTGCGAGTTCCGTGGAGGGCGCAGTGTGTTGCCTAGCTACCCGGAGCCAAAATCAGAAGTTCACGCAGGCTAGCGGGGCTCTGGGGCCCGTGTTTGTTCCAGTAAAGGTCCACTGGAGGAATATTGCTGTTTTACATCATAGGGTGATAAGGGCGGTAGCTACTTTTAAATCTTACACTTCCACACTGGAAGATTATACGTTATCTGGAAAGATAAAAATGTTATTAAGTCTACAGGGTAGTCTGGATTGGGAGCAAAATGAAGTATACATGAGTGTCCTTTGTCCCAACTTATACTCAGCAGGAGGGGAATCCGAGGGGGAGCCGTATGCTGAACAACTTCTGGAAACTTCGCTAGCAAAAAGTGAGCCCTAAAAGATTAGGGCAGAAAAGACCACGCAAATTGGGATGGACAAACAAGGCTATATATTTTTGCCTTGTTATTGGATTTATTAGGGTGACACTGATTAACAAAATTATACAGATTTCAGGTGCATAATTCTACAACACATCATCTGTACATGGTATTGTGGGCTCACCCCTCCAAGTCAAGTCTCCACCATCACCATTTACCCGGACTTTACCCTCTCCACCTCCAACACTCATCCCCAGTGATCACCACACTGTGGCCCACGTCCACGAACTTCCTCTTTTCCTTTTCGCTCAGTCCTTCCAGGCACACCCACCCCAGCAGTTGTCAGTCTCCTCTCTCTATGGATCTGTGTCAAGGCTTCACATAAAAAGAGATGAAGGTTAATGTTCAAGCTGTCTGCGGGCAGTTCAACAGCGTCATCTCTTGGGAGCAAAACATGGCCCCACATAACACTGTATTTCTTTGCAAATGAAGGGTACCATTTTTCAAGAATTGGAGATGAATCATCGTTATAGCTCTTCTATTATTAAAAAGCCAGTGTTGGGGATGATAAAGTTTCCAGAGTCAGCCAGTGCATCAGATAACATGCAGGGTTCTTTGACCAAGCAATTCCACTCCCATGTAAGAATTTGAAAATTAAGAAAGCTTATGTTCAAAGTGTTCATCATCCCCTTTTTATTATCATGAAATATTTGCTACCAACCCAAGTCCCATTATATGAAAATGGTTAATATAACTATGGCAAAGCTACTTGGGGAAGCTACTATGTAGCTCACACTTTGGATTTGGATGTCTCTCCAAGGCACAACAGGCCAGGTACCCTAAGAAGCAAGGACACTGGGGGGTACAAGCTCAAAGAGGGACGAGCGTGCCCTTGGTTAAGATATTTGAGGATTCCTTATGGGAACTGGGTAATGAGCTGAATTTATCAGTAAAAAAGTTCTGAGGGGTGGAAATGTAGCCAATAGTGAAATGCACCATGATCTTCCAGGATAGATGGTAAAAAGTACATCCTTATATAACTTTCTCCTTAAAAGGCATTCACTTAAAAAAAAAGTTGTAAAATAGAAAAGACATTTCCATCTAAAGATAAACCAAGCCCTGGCTGGCATAGCTCAGTGGATTGAGCATGGGCCTGCGAATCAGAGGGTCACTGGTTCGATTCCCAGTCTAGGGCACATGCCTGGGTTGCAGGCCAGGTCCCCAGTGTGGGAGCACGTGAGAGGCAACCACACAGTGATGTTTCTATCCCTCTCTTTCTCCTTCCCTCCCCTCTCTCTAAAAATAAATAAAACATTTAAAAAAATAAAATAAAGATAAAACCAAGATGCAGTTGTGATCACTTCTTATGGCACCTCCTAGATATAAAAACAGACTAAATAAAATACCGGTAGACATCTATTCAATAAATTGTGCTGAGACCTGAGATATGATGATAGACAGGGAAGATGCGACCTCTCATTTCATTGGGTTTATTGTGAAGTGCTTAGTTCATAAACTAATCGATAACTTGTAACTAATTTCATAATAGTAACAAATGTCATAGGGAGTAATTGCAGGGAGAGGACGCCATTGTGGATAAACAACTCCAGGAAATACTATCAAAGGAAGTGACATTTAAACAGGGATTAAGGCATGAAAATGGAAAAGATGTTTGTGTAATTTACTTCTGACTGCTTATGTGATTTAAATCCTCAGAACTGTAGAGAGAAAAGATGAAAACTATAATTAAAAACCAAAAGGTAATTATGTGAGGTGATAGATGTATTAATTAATCTGACTGTAGTGATAATTTCACAAAGAGTGTGTGTGTGTGTACATATGTCAAGTCATCACTGTGTATACCACTTTGCATACATACAATTTCATTTGTCAATTATCCCTCCACAAAGCTAAAAACAAATTTAAATGTTTAATATAAAATATGATGCATCTACCAGAATATCTTGAAACTGCATAAATGCCCAAGTAATATAGCATATTTGTAACCAAAATACTCTGCAAATGAAAATAAACCAGGTCTTTGTTTACTTTCACAATGTTGAAACAAATAAAAGTAACTGCGCCCTGAGGGGAGTGGAGCAGGGCTGGCCATTGGCCACCCAGGAGACAAGGGCTTCAACGTTGGCCCAAAGTCCCAGGAAGTTACTTTGTCGGTATTGACCAATTGATTCTGAGGATTATATGGGAGAGCAAAAAGCACAGAATAGCAAACACAACACTGAAGGAGAAGAACAAAGTCAGCGGACTGACACAATCCATATCCAAGCCTTACTATGAGCCACAGTAACCAGGAAAATGCGGGAAACGAACAGATAAATAAATCAATGGAACAGAACAGAAAGCCCGGAAATAGATACACATAAATGCAGTCAACTGATCATTGACAAAGGAACAAAGGCGCTGCAACAGAACAAAGGTAACATTTTAAATGCGTGGTGTTGGAACAAACTGATATTCACATGAAAAAACAAAACACCTGTATGTAGACTTTGTACCCCTCATAAAAATTAACTCAAAAAATATCACAGACCTAAACATAAAATTCAAAATGATAAAAATCCTAGAAGGTAACACAGGAGAAAACCTAGATGACCTTGGATACGGAGATGACATTTATTTATTTATTTATTTATTTATTTATTTATTTTCCTCGCCTGAGGACATGCTTACTGATTTCAGAGAGATGGGAAGGGGGAGAAGGAGAAAGGGAGAAACATCAATGTGAGAAACACTGATTGTTTGCCTCTTCTGTATAGACACCCCGACCAAGGACCTCTCCTAGGTACCCCAAGCCAAACCAGCAGCCTCGGCATGCACCCTGACTGGGAATCAAACCCACCACCTTTTGGTTTATGGGACAAGGCTCCAACTAAGTGAGCCATGCTAGCCAGGGCTGAGGATGACTTTTTAGATACAACAACAAAAGCATAATCCATAAAAAAAAAACTGATGTTATATTTTATTGGAATTAAAAGCTTATGCAATAGCAAAGACACTGTCAAAAAAAAATGAGAAGACAAGCCACACAGACTGGGAGAAAATATTTGCAAATGACACATCTAATAAAGAACTGTTATCTAAACATACAAAGAATTCTTAAAATGTAACAGCAAGAAAATAAGCAATGCAATGAAAAAAAAAGGGGGCCAGTTGTTTTAACAAACACCTCACCAAAGAAGATATACATATAAGCACATGAAAAATGCTCTACATTACATGTCATTGGGAGAATGCAAATTAAAACGAGATACCACCACACAACTATTAGAACAGCCAAAATGCGGAATACTTAGAACACCGAATGCTGGCAAGGATGCTGGGCAGAAAGACCTCCCTGTCACTGCTGGTGGAAATGACAAATGGTACAGCCACTTTGGAGGACAGCTTTGTGATTTCTTACCAAACTAAATATACTCCTACCATATGATCCAGCAATTACACATCTTGGTACTCACCCAAATGGATGGAAAACTTAAGTCCACACAAAACCTGCACACTAATATTTATAGCAGTTTTAGTCACAATTGCCAACACTTGGAAGCAACCAAGATGCCTTTCAGTAGTTGAATGAACAAATACATGGCAGCCCATCCAGACAGCGCAACACTAGTCAGTACGAAAAAAAAAAGAGATATCAAGCCATGTTAAGACATGGAGGAAACTTAACTGCGTATCACTAAGTGAAAGACGCTGATCCTAGAAATCTATAAGCTCGATGTTTCCAACCATATGACATTCTGTAAAAGACAAACTACAAAAACAAGAAAAGGACCAGCGGCTGTCAGAGGTTGGGGGGGCGGGAGACAGGGGACACATGATTTTTAGGGCAGTAAAACTCCGTCGTATGACCCTGTTTGGGTGGGTACATGTCATTACATATTTGACCAGATCCACAGAATGCACAGAACCAAGAATAGCCCCAGAGTAAACTATGGAAGCTGGATGATTATGTCCCATCACGTGGATTTGTTGACTGCGGCAAACGTACCACTCTGGTCGGGGGCGGTGACGACGGGGGAGGCTGGGTGCGTAGGGACAGGAGGTGCACAAAATGTCCCTGCACCTCCCAGTCAGTTTTGCTGTGAACCTAAAACTGTTCTAGAAAAATAAAGCCTATTTAAAAATAAAAATATTCCTCATCAGATATCTCAGTCATGTCATCTGAGAATTAATCACACAACAGTATGGTTAAATAAGTAAAATTCTTGCTTATGTTCTGATTCAAAAGGGTCCTATGGCCAGACCAGTAAGCAGTATTTTCCAAACCCCTAAATCCAAAGCATCTTTGTTGGAAATAATCTTTTTTCATTGGGTGTCTATTCTCCAACTATTTGTCACTTTTTTTTTTGGTAATTTTTTTTTTATTGTTGTTCAATACAGTTGTCTCCATTCTCCCACCTCCACTTCCCCCGGCCCTACCCATCCCTACACCTCCCACCCTTAATCCTACACTCTGTAGCTTTGTCCATGTGTCCTTTATACATGTTCCTTGATGACCCTTCCCCTATTTTCCCCCATTATCCCTCCCCCCACCCCTCTAGTTACTGTTAGTTTGTTCTTTATTTCAATGTTTCTGGTTATATTTTGCTCACTTGTTTGTTTTGTTGATTAGGTTGCACTTATAGGTGAGATCATATGGTATTTGTCTTTCATCTCCTGGCTTATTTCACTTAACATAATGCTCTCCAGATTCATCCATGCTGTCGCGAAGGGTAGGAGCTCCTTTTGTTTTGCTGTGTTTTTTGTTTTTGTTTTTGTTTTTTTGTTTTTTGAGAACTGGTAAGCAAAGCACTACCACTTTAAAGATTTATTTTAAAGGTTTGAAGCAATTTACACCTTGCCAACCAAGCAAACAATTACTTGAAAATTGTTAGAAAAGCCATGTTTGCTAAATGTGAAAATTTTTCTCTATTCCCAAGTTCAAATATTTAGCAAAGCAACTCACAATTAAATTAATCAAATGTAAATTATAAGAAAGTCAAGTGAGTGTTCTCCGATTTCAGGTTACATTAAAAGGCTTTACTTGATTTTAAAGGTATAAATAACGTATCACAATTACACACAAAGAGAATGAAAGGAGAATCAGTCTTAATTATAGTGAAAGGGATTTCTGTTGGTCGTTTTTTTGTATAATAAACACCTTAGACCTTAGAATAATTGTGCTCAGGATACCCCACCGAAAGTCCGATCAACGTCACTGGAAATGAGTTCGGTCTGGTTTTCACTTTCCCTCTTCCGAAGGTGGCACCTCACGAGCTCACCCTTCAAAGGGATCCCCTGTCTCCCTGAGGCTCCCCACTGCGGCTCTGCAGAGCAGGCTCTCTGACCATTGGAAGAAGTATCTGCCCACATGCAAGGCAACGTGCAATTTTCAAAGTTTGGATGGAACGTAGGAAGTGCGCTGGAAATAGGACAGGTCACTAAAAACAGAAATAGAAAAGAAGGATTCCGATAAAGTCATGACATTTTCATTTTCTCCTCCTAATCGCTGGACACCTAATTCTTTATTAGCAGGTAGTCCAATAATCTCCTCTAGGTATTAATCCCTTTAATTGTCCAAGAATCTCTGTGCCCTGCTTGACCCAAAGAGCTAAATGTTTTTCTCATGCCCAGCATGGAGTAAACGGGACTCCAGCCAGTCTTATCATCACAGATCCCCTACGGGCACAGTGTATCTCTGTGGAAGTTGACCCAAGGTCTGACCCGGATGCTTATCTACCGGAACAGTGATGTTTCCGCCTGCTGTGTCCCTGGCTCACCACAGAGGGAGGGTCCACTTTCCTGAATGTGGGACTCAGGTTGACAGCTCTTAGTAATCCCAGCATCCCTGTCCCAGAAGGAAAGCAGCCCAGAGGCTTCAAATCAAGCATCTGGAATCACCATGCCTCCTGCCTTCCTAACTTACCAACTTTCCCCCAGCCCTAAATAAACGTTGGGTCGGCTTCTTCGTGAATTCTCTGCAAACAAAGAGCCTTCTCAGACTACTGCCTAGACCGTACTCCACCCAGCTTCGTAAGGGGCTGACGGTTAATAATGCCAAAGTGATTCGTCATCCTAAGACATATCCTTAAGAACTTCAGGCTGGTTTTCTGCTCTGACTCATACAAAGAAGTATAGTACTTCTATTGTTAAAGAAAAGAAAAACACCTCCAGGGCAACCCTTTGGTAAAGCATCTGGTTACACTAAGAATAGAACCTTTTGTTTTTCCTGCCTTCTGAAAAGATAGTAATTTATCAAAATGTTACTTTCCCCTTTCTGTTTTATGCTCTAGTCTCACTCACTACTTATTTTATCAATCAATTATATTCCTACACAACAGAGGGGAAACAGATAGTAATTGGTGGATTATTTAGTGCTAGCCTTTGAACCACGTGATTTCATTTGATTCTCCTGAACAACACTGTGAGGTACCTTTATGGAGAAATGGTGACATTAAGTTTGAGTAAAGTGACCTGTTCTAAAACTCTGGGTCTGTGGGATTTGAACCCAGTTCTACTTGTCTCTGAGGCCCACATCCTGCCTCTTAGCTCAAATTGTATTATTAGCACTATTTGAGATGCAATGAAAATGTACCTGAGAGATATTAAATAGCATGCCTATACAAGGTCTCACAACAGACAAAAATCAAAATTAAAAGTCAAACTCTCCAAATGCTGGGCCTCTTTCTTACGTCAGTTTTCTCCTTTCAAAAAGCAGGAACAAAATCTTGTCAACTCAGTGGCTGTGTCTGGCTCTGAGCTGGTCCCTTTCCTCTGTCAGCACCAGGGTGCAGAGAAGGAGCTCCCAGGGAAGGCCATCCGTCACTGGGAAGGAACCCTGAACAGAGCCCATTAGCCATAGAAACAGGAGGTTTGGGGGCACCTTTTGGGAAGTCCCCTGTCAGGACCTTTTCAATACAACTATGACCTTGTGTCTGTTGTCAAAGGACTGTCAGCAAGCACTTAAGAGACTTACTTGCCTACTAGCTGCCCCTTAGGCCAGTGGCAAATTCCTCTCGGTCAGGAGCAGGAAGTCGGAGGCTCTCCCTGATAGCCACAAGGTCAAGGTTGGGAGACAGCCTTGCCCAGGTCAGCCAGGGGCCACCTGCCCGCGCCACTGCCCTTTGTAAGCACGGACCTGACCAGTGGGGGATGAAGAACCTAAGACAATAACCCTAAGGTCCTTCCCTCCACTACCTCTGAGAACATTTAACATTTTCACTTTCAGGAACAAAAACAACACCGAAAACAGAAACCTCCCTGATGTTAAGGGCAAGTCATTCCTTTAAAGAAGGGCTTAAAGGAAGTTGAAAACGTTCTGTCAAATCACATGTCGGGATCCACCCCGATCAGATGTTACACTAAGCTTTATATAAAGTATTGCATTTTAGCCCATAAAAACCCCAGGAGAGGACCCAGGGTTTCAGTGGGTGCGAACCGTCCAAAAGGCTTGTCCTGACCGGCAGCCAGCTGGGGGCAAAGAGGCTCTTTCCAGGACAAAAGCTCCACCCCAGAAGAACCCTTACAGAGAGCGGAAGAAGGAACCTGGCAAACCTGGCAGGGAGTGCAGGGAGTGCAGGAGGCAGGGGCGTAGCCCTAGGCTCACGCCTCAGCTGTCCCCTCCCCACTCCCAAACCCAGGCACACGGGTCGGGGGTCCAGGGTCCAGGGTCCAGTGTCCAGTGAGTGGTGAGGTGAGAGGGCAGAGCGTGAGCATCAGTGCCCTGGCTCAGCCAAAATCAAGCCATTGACTCATGCAAGCTGCTCACCCCGCTCTGGGCCTGTTTATCCACTCACAAAGGGGAGCTGTGGACTAGGAATCCACGAGACCCCTCTAGTTCTAATAGCCTTTGTGTGTGCAATCCCCAAATACAGATGGTTACAACGACACTGTAGGATGACTTAAAATGACGGTTCAGTAATTAACTAATGAAGTAGAAAAGCATGATGTGCACCTTTTCAATAACCTCTGAACCAGTCCATTAAGAATGAGAAAAGGATCAAACTCAACTTACAGCTTTTTACACCACAAAACATTCCTGCTTTCAGAAGGGCAAAGGTAAATGTTAACTAATACCTTAATAATATTTTACAGCTTATCAAATGCACATATATCATGCTACTAAATCTTGAAAAGTCCTTGAAATGGACATTCTTGTTCCCAGTTAAGAACCGTAAGACCCGGGAAGAATAAATGAGCTGTCCCAGAGGGACAGGCTTGGTCCGTGGCAGAGCCAGGACTGAAATCCTGTTGACGCCTCATCTCGCATTCTTCCCACACGCACGGTTTTTCTTAAGATTAACAATCAGCGAAATCCACTGCTGCCCTCCCATGAATTCCAGCTCAATAATTACACTCAGAGGAATCACTAGATCTGTTTACTGCATCTATTTGGAACATGACAAAATTTCTGAATAATTTCAAGGTTAATTATTTATTGTGGAGTCCTACAGTTGCTGCTTCCCATTTTCTAAGCGCAACAAAAGTTTGAAGAAAAGGAAAGAAAAGATGCTTCCACATTTTTTTTCACTGAAAAGTCAATTGCTTTCTGGGGAGAGGCCCAGCAAGTGCCCCGGTGCACGTCTCACTCAGTTCTGAACTCCCGGAACATGTTTTCCCGCCCAGAGGCAAAACCGTATCTAACACAGCTCTCAAACATTGTGACCAAACTTTTCAAGTTTCTATGTTGTTTGAATAAAACAAAAGCATTATTTCTTGAAAATGAAAAAATGCATTAAAATGCCCTAAGCCCACTTCCCCTGCTGAGAGAAGGATTAACCCCTAGGGAGCTTGAAATGGGGACCGTCTCCTATGTGCAGAGAAGTCTTAGCTACACTTTCCTATGCTGTCAAGGTTGCAGAGACACTGTGTGACAGAAACAGGAGCTTGGGTGCTCCCGGGGACCCAGGGACCCTGGAGAAGCCAGCTCTCCGGGGTGACAGCACAGGAGGAGGAGCAGACGGAAACCTGAGTTCTGAGTGGGGTAAAGCAGAGGCTGCTTGAGTCAGGTCTTCTCCACCCTGTGCTCCTCAGTTTCCCCAGGTCGTCCTGTGATTCGGAGCCCACCCCAGGCTGAGGAGAGAGGGCCCGCGCCACCTGACGGACCAGCAGGGAGAAGCGCCAAGGCTGAGCAGGGCTCAGAGTCCCCGCAGTCACCCATGCAAAGGGGAAGAACTGACCTTACGGGTCTCTTGCAGAGACAGGAAGCAGGAGGCCTGACCTCCAGGCTGGGCCTTAGGCAGGCATCCACTCCAAAGGTCCTCTTGTCCCCACTGCAAACCACGCCCCCAACCACAGCCACGTCTGCGAAGATCTAGACAGCCAGCTTCTAGTCCCAGCTGGTGATATTATGCTCTGGGACATTAAGCAAGGAGCACCTCCTTGGAGGGCCTCAGGTTCCCTGACCGCAGAGGGAAGAGCTGGCCGCTGGCCACACCTCCTTTTCGGAATGATTGCGCAAGTGCTTCTGGGAAGACGCGGAGTGCACAGCATCACACGTCTGAAGCTTCAACGTGGAAATACAACGTGGTGTGCAATGATGTCGTCGAAGTTCATGTAAATGAGAGCAGTGTTCGAATAAAACACGGAAACCTTGAAATCAGAGCCAGCTGTTTCTCCCTCCCCCCGGGGACAGAGGTTCAGACGCTGGCCCGCAGAACTCCTGGTTACTGATTCCCGGCACGAGCAGCTTTCACAGAGGCGCCCCTTGGAGCCCAGCGGGCTGCGAAGCCCCACGAAATGTTCTTCAAAGGTTTAACGGCCTGTGAGTAGGTCTCTGGGGTAGACACAGGCAGCTCCCTCTTTTAAGGGATGAAATAAAGGGTGCATTTATAATACAGTTTTGCATCTAGCCCTGATCTCAAGGAACAGTTTTGAAATTTCCCTGAGACAATGGCCAAGAGAACAATGTTTCCAAAGGAAGCTTTTGTCATGCCCTCATGTTCCTCATCTCGTTATGTCCCCATGGAAATGGGCAATCAAACCTTCCAATCATATTCTCCTCACAGCAGAAGTCAGAGACCTTTCTGCAAATCGAACAGAAGTTGCCTGAAGTATTCACACACCCCCTGAGTATGTGAATATTTTCCAAGAGAAGGGGATGCTGGGGTTTTTAAGTATTCCTATTCTTCTGTGTTGGTCAATTAACAGCACCTGCGCTGGGCTCACTAAGCTGAAATGGGGAACAGAATCCACACTCAATACTAGTAACCATGGGAACCTTTACCTGGTCAGAGCCCTTTTTACGCCAGGTCAAGGAGTATGTCTCAACATAGCATGGGTGACCTTCTTGGTGTCTGTCCCAAGATGTCTACAAATGTCAGGAAGATTTTTCTGTTGAGGAAGACAGACTGAGAGAGGGAAAGGGAGAGAGAAGGTCCTCCCTACTAATCTGTACCACATATAAATTTATACACAGGGTCTGGCACAAATAACGCTCCTTTTTATTATAAAATCTTTTATTACCAAATCATAAGCACGTAATTCTGTAACATAACAGCATCACACCCAAGCACACCATGTGACACTTTATGTGCGATGTTCAAACTGCTGTCCATCCCCTGCCAGACATTCACATACCCTACAGACCACACCCAAGCAAGCCTTCCTTCCGCCAGACCCTGTATTTAGCTATAAACATATACTTATAATTGTGCATATTTTGTTTCAGAGCCATTCCATGAAAGGCCTGAAGCCAAAAGAGTGACAAAGGTCTCTCACCGTTTTGCAGTTTGCAGTGTTTTTAAATCTACTTTAAGTCCTGTGACCTGCATAAATGTATCCACACTCATACCCTTGGCGAAGCCAGTACTCAGCAACGTAACTGATTATCACGATGTCAGACAGAAGTAGCCTGGAGCCAGGGGGAAAAATCTCAGTGTTTTACTAAGTCCGTCCCATGGACCATCTGCATCCGCCTGAATCATCTCCAGCTCTGCTCCTGGCCCTCCTTCCTCATCACCTGAGCCAGAACCATCTTTCCCGTTCCATTATTTCAGCTGTAAACAAAGTGTCAGTGATCACAAAGACATTATGAGGACTAAATGAAATCATTCTTATGGGATCCCTGTATGGGTCTTGGCATTGAGAAGACCCTCAACAGATGTCCGCTGAGTATTTCATTTGCAGCCACGTGCTGAAATATACGGACAGGCAAATCCCCTTAGTAAGGTGTTCATGGCCTGTCTCCCATGTGCTTCCAAGAAGTGATTTTCACTCTTCCTCCTCCTTCTCCCGTACTCTTTTTTCCTGCTGCCCTTCTTTAAGAAGACCTCATCCCTGACACATAGCAGCCACGGTACATAAGGATTCAGGATACAGTTAGGGGCCAACAAAAACGTTTTCTTTTAAAATTAGAAAGTAAGTTAATGTAATGCAGCCTGGATTATATTCATCTTTATACTGTCACAGTAGTATGGGGTGTGTGTGTGTGTGTGTGTGTGTGTGTGTGTGTGTACGATTGATTTATGGAGGAACAAGCCTGTGGAGACATAAATGTCTGGGGTCAGCAGGGGTCACAGTGCAGCCAAGCCCCCAACTTCCCCACTGCTCTCCCTGGTCATCAACAGCGCATCATTTAAGACTCAATTGAGAGGTCACTCTGTACGGTAAGCTTTCTTTGAAATCAGAGAGAGAAAGCAAGAGAAACTTAGAAACTAGAAATCCAAGTCGTTGGAGGGGGATTGGCTCAGGTCGGAACCACCCGTGTCAGGGCCATAGGGGGAAATGAGAAGTTTCTGCCCTGTCTAGGCTATTGGGGAAAAATAAATGGAAAATGAGCAAAGTTGTATATCCCAGCAGGAGTCAAACCCAAATTACTTTACAAACATAATGAGGAATGAGAGAAATCTATAGAATCTCATTTCTTCCTCCTGGTTTGAGAGCACTTATTTGCCAATCAATTCTAATAATTGATTAGCTAATCAGAGGCTGCATTTACTGCTGGTGGCAACAGGAGGTCACCCACCGCTGGAAAACTGTGCCCTCCCAGGAAGAAGCAGCCAGCCAGGAGGAGGAGAGGGCGGGAGCACATTTTCACCAGGAGAGTCACTGGAAGAAACACTCCTTATTTTGTTATGAAAATGCTTTTGACTTTTCAAGAATTTAGAATGATCTTTTTGCAACTCATCCATTTGAAGAACATATTCATAGAAAGTGCAAAAATAGCACTAATCTTGATTATAAGTTCAGGAGAAATTGGTTGTTTCTGTATCCAAATTTCATCCTCTCGATTTTTACTACAGTTTTTAAAAGTATTTTTTATTGATTATGCTATTACAGTTTTCCCAATATTTCCCCCTGTATACCTGCTCCACCCTGCCTCCCAACCCTCCAGCATTCCCCCCCATAGTTCATGTCCATGGGTTGTACATATAAGTTCTTTGAGTCCTCTGTTTCATATACCATTTTTTGTCTTTCCGTGTCTGTTTTATGCCTACTAATTATGCTTCTTCCCTGTACCTTTGCCCCGTATTCCTTCCTTCCCCCTCCCCACCGAACTCCCTCTGTGTGTTGCCCATTTCTTTGATTCTGTTCCTGTTCTGGCTGTTTGCTTAGTTTTCGTTTTTGTTGTTTTTCTTTTAGGTTCATTTGTGGATAGTTATGAGTTCATTGTCATTTTATTGTTCATATTTTTAATCTTCTTTTTTCTTAGATAAGTCCCTTTAACATTTCATATCGTAAGGGCTTGGTGATGATGAACTCCTTTAACTTGACCTTCTCTGAGAAGCGCTTTATCTGCCCTTCCATTCTAAATGAAAGCTTTGCTGGATAGAGCAGTCTTGGATGTAGGTCCTTGCCTTTCCATGATTTCAAATACTTCTTTCCAGCCCTTTCTTGCCTGTAAGGTTGCTTTTGAGAAATCAGCTGAAAGCCTTACAGGAACTCCTTTGTAGGTAACTGTCTCCTTTTCTCTTGCTGCTCTTAGGATTTTCTCTTTGTCTTTAATCTTGGGTAGCTTAATGATGATGTGCCTTGGTGTGTTCCTCTTTGGGCTTCCTAGACTTTCTGGAAGTCTATTTCCTTCACCAGATTGGGGAAGTTTTCCTTCATTATTTGCTCAAATAAGTTTTCAATTTATTGCTGCTGTTCTTCTCCTCCTGGCAACCCTGTAATTCGGATATTGGAACATTTCAGGTTGTCCCAGAGAGCCCTCAGCCTCTCTTCATTTCTTTGAATTCTTGTTTCTTCGTTCTGATCCAGTTGGATGTTTATTTCTTCCTTTTGTTCCAAATCATTGCCTTGAATCCTGGTTTCCTTCTTGTCCCTGTTGGTTTCCTGAATATTTTGCTTTATTTCATTTTGGGTATCTTTCATTTGTTCTTTCATTTTTTGACCAAGTTCAATCAGTTCTGTGAGCATTTTGATTACCGGGGCTTTAAATTCTCCATCAGTTACGCTAGCAATGTCTTCATCGCTTAGTTCTGAGGTTTTGCTGTGTTCTTTCATTTGGGCCCTATTTCTTTGTCTTGGCGCACCTGATAAGTTGTAAGGGGTGGGGCCTTAGGTATTCACCTGGGCGGGGCAGCCCTCTCTGCGGTTCTGCCTGTAGGGGAGGGGGCAGAGAGGGGGCAATGCAGCTCACCTGCTTGTCTCTAATGCTTTTTCCAACAGACTCTTGAGTCAGACTGGAAGTACCTCCCACCGCAGCAACCCCAGCCGTAGCCCACAGTCAGCTCTGAGTCTCAGTTTCTCCCTTAAGTCAGTCCTTCCCACACAACTCCGCTGAGCTGGGCAGTCAGCCCTGCTCCTCAGCCGCAGTTTCTCTGAGTAGCCTGCCCCATGGGGTCCGCCTTATCAGTCTGGTTGTTCTGGTTGGTTTTTTCTTTAATTCCTTGGTTGTCAGAGTTCCATGAAGTTTGATTTTCTGGTGCTTCTGGTCATTTATTGATTTTAGATTGGTTGTTATCCTCCTTTTGGTTGCGAGAGGAAGCAAAGGGTTTCTACCAAAGCCTCCATCTTGGCCAGGACTTTTTTTACTTAAGTTTTTAAGAAGAAAAAACTTACAGGTACATATACCTTTAAATATATATTTTTAATAAATAATATATAGAATAACATGTAACATAAATGTAATAACATAATGTTATAATTATACACATATGATATGTGTATAAATAATTGCATATGATATATATTTAAAGTAAATTATCAAAATCAGCTACTATATACTGGGCATATTCCTGGAATTTTTTTAATGAATAATATTCACTTATAATTATCACTTTTTTGTTTACTACAGGAGCTTAGAAACAGCTCCTACGAACTCTTCAAATATTCTATGTATTATGCAATCAATTTGATTAAAAATTATGTCAAAATTATTAAAGAAACTTGTATACTTAGGAATATAAGCATAATCTACATGGGTTTGTGTAAGTGGAGTACGTAGATAGAGACGTTTTCACAATATTGGTGATCGCTTTTAAGGCAAGTTCAAAGACTTCAAGTGGGAATTTGTTAACACCCACAATGTTCGTAAATAGCCAGTGCCTGCCGAACATCCAGAAATCTGGTGATCAGGAAATCTAAATAATGTAACCACAATTAAGAAATTAAAATATTTTTGAGCAGCAACATTTCATTATGTTGCTATAATTTTCTATAGCAACATAAAGTCTAGCAATTTATGTGACTTCTCCTCGTCTCTCCCCTCCTATGAAAAAGGGGGCAAATACCTACTTGTTTTCATGGTCGTCACTAGTTGTAAGGAGGTGATGACTATTCACTATCTCAGCAAATATTCACTGAATTCCTGCTACTACAGGACCTGCTTCATATATCAAACATCCATCAGTACTTAGGACATATTAGAAAAATGCCATTATTTTAATTTTTATGGGTTACAGGAAGTGACCATAGACTTTGCTACATTAACCCAAAAAGTTGTATCTCCCGCACACGGCAAGAAATTTTATAATGTTCTTCTCATCATGATGGTACCATAAGGTTAGCTCTTTGCAGTAAGCACAGAACATCTACATGAAAAGAGAGCAACCTGCAGTCATTTTCTGAATCTGCATTAATGTAGAGAATGTTGATAAAATCAATTAACCAGAGCAGTTAACATGCAGTTGAGGAAATCTTCTTTTTTCCAGTTTTATTAAGACATAATTGACATACAATATTGTGCAAGTTTTATATATATAGATACATATAGAAACTATTATCATAATTTAACATAACGATCGCCTCACATAATTCGTTTTTTCTGTGGTGAGAATATTTACAATCTACACTCTTAGCAATTTTTAAGTATACAATACTGTATATGTACACCATAGTCAGTCGGCTGTATATTAGATATCCAGAACTTACTCATCTTATGGAAGGTTGTAACCTTTGATTGACATCTCTCCATTTCTCCCACCGTCCCTGCCCCTGGCAACCACCATTCTATGATCTGCTTCTATGAGCTCAGCTTTTTTAGATTCTACATATGAGTAAGTATTACAGGAAAACTCTACTTCAAAGCTTGAGCCTTTGCAGTTAAAGAGCCAAAAGCTTTTACAGTTCAAGTTGATATCACAAGCAGAGTCCAAAGTGAGAGAAATAGAACACAGACACAGACCCGTCAACCACAAAGTCCAAACAGCAACCAAGCATCACAATCAGAACGGAGACTCACAAACTGTACTCAGCTAAAGGTTTCCGTACGACCCTCATTCGGAGGATTTGATGATGGGAATCAGATACTCCAGCACTGTAGGAATACCACGGGTTTGTGTTGCTTGATAGACAGAAGAGAGCTCATTTCGGAGCATGAGTTCCTTCTAACCAGTATTGAGCTGACTTTCAAGACTTCCGTTAAAAGAACCACCCACACGCTGTAAAGATAGGCAGGTAGGTTTACCAGGGCTCTGTTGCCCAAAATTACTTCACCAGTAAAATAATGCCTCTTACAAATGTGGAAAAGAACAAGGCCAAACCTTGCTCGGTTTGGAACATCCCTAAAAATAATACCATGAGTTTAAACACTGTGCACTGAAGAAGGAAAACTTCTGGTATCAGCTTCCCTGCTGGTGCTGTTTGCCTTCTTCACACGTGACTCATTGAGAAATGCATCACTGCCTAACTGGTCTGCTAGGTTCTTTTTCTTTTTTAAAGTAACTTTTTTATGTTTCAGCAGCAACTCGTCCCACCTAAAATCCAGCTGTGCTCACAACAGCCCACATGCTCATTTGGCAACTGGTTAGCTTCTTATAATTTATTTCTATAAAATCAAGTTTTAAAGCCCTTTGACTCCCCACCAGCAAACTGGTTCAGTTTGTTTTAGAAAACATTTTTATATCCACGATATATAATTTCTGCTGGAATTATACGGCATGAGATTATAGTTTAATTAATGTCATTGAAGATTACTACCCACGTAAACTGTTTGATTAGAGCTATGTTCTAGAAACATTGTTTTTGAATCATCAGTATGTTTTTATATTGACGAGGTTTTGGGTCATTTCAAAAAACCAAGTACATTTACTTTTTGTACCCAGTTCTGTTTGATTTTCACTGCTGTTTCTAAAGGAGCGCCATTCAATAGGCTCTCGAATCAATGCAGCTCACTTTAGGGGACACTTTGCACTCGTGCTGTGCCTTTGGCATCCAGTTAGTAAGTCAGCCCAGTCTTCCTACAGTCATCATAATCCTACCGAACAATCACCACAGTTCTGCAGATACAATTGGGGAGTGTCAGTTTCAAGCCAAAAATTACGATTTTCACCAGGAATGAATAAAAACTAAAAGAACGGTAGTTCCCCCCCCAAAATAACTAAAACCACGTTGTTTAACTAAAATAGCATCTTTGTAGTTACTACTTCCTGCGGGGCTGTCAAAAGCAAAGGGAAACCCATGCTTCGAACCTGCAAAGCAAAAGATGGCGCTGTGCACTAGAGAGAAGACATGTCTTCCCTGAGGCCTTGTGGAGGGATGGGGCTCTCGGACCCTCCTGTGGGTGTACGGATGGGGGTGCCGCACATTCCTTTTAAAAAACTAATGGCACTTTACAATGTTTACCTTTAAAATAAAACTGTGTGCGTTTCGGGAGACTTAAATGTCCTGGGAGAAAATACCTGAGTCATTTCATGAGTCTCATCTTTGTCCCAAGTGTTTTTCATTTGAAAAACCATGAGCATGTTGCAAAACTACCTCCGCAAGTCATAGGGTCACCTGGCCCACTCCCTCCAGATCTCCGCCTCTCACTCTTCTTGCTACCGCTGCCGAATGTGGCTTCCCTGGCCTGCAGCCTACTCCTCCCCTGGGTGACTCTCCTGAAAGCCCATGTCCTGCCTAGACCCATGTACTCATTGCCAGGCCTGGGCTCCCAAATCCCCCTTTACGGTCCTTCACAGTCTGAATCCCTAGTCACCCTCCCGCTATCTCTTTGGCCCAGAGCTGCATGTAACAGATTAAATTTCTGTAATCTCTTCTCTGTCATTCCTCTAATCCTTTTACTGGTTCCCTTTGCCTCTGTGGTATTTGTTTCTACCAGCATCAACTTCTTTTTCATTGCACAGAAAATGACAACAGAGGCTGTGTTCAGGTGAGGCAGAAGTTCTCTCACACGCAGGTGCATAGAAAGAAGCCTAGAGAGGAAGCTAGGAACCTGGAGTAAGGTCAGAATTCCCACTGGCTTTCTGTGTCACCTTGACCCCGTCAGAGAAGTGCTACCAGCCACTTAAAACTTCCTTGTGTCTTTGAAGAAGCACAGAATAGAATTCTCACTCACTGGGGAGTTCCAGATAACAAGTGGTAGAATGCAAATGCGTGACAATCAATCTTGGGAATTTATTCCAGCCGTAATTACTTATCTTCAATATTTATTTTTTTTTTAGAAATGACCTCCTCATAGACTTCTCCATATCGCAGTTTGCTTGTTTATTAAGCCTGATAATTAATGCACATTTTGATATCAGCATGTCACTTCCTCAAGGAATCAACTCAAAGGCTCCCTGCACAATGTAGAATCACTCTCCCCATTTTGCTCAAGTCCTTCCAACAGAGGGAGGGGAACAAATAGCTTAGAAACTTTCTTGGGAAGGTCAGTCAGCTTTAGTTTTATTAAAAAAATGGATAGATAGATAAATGAAAAATGAGAAAAAGAAACCATGTTTTCTTACTGATAATCCAAAGTTGTTAAACCAAAGCTTCATAGTAGCTTCTAATAATTGCTGCCTTCTCTGCAAGCGCTCTGCTACTCAGGCATTGGAGGGCCTATATTTCATGCATTTGGTCTCCTTGTAGGGGGTCCATATAAGTCCTCGGTGTTTTCACTTTCTATTCTTTCCATGCCTTCGATCTCAGCTCACTGACAGTAATTTATCATTGGTTTGTAAGGGGACCTGAGAACAGCTCCATCCACCTTGCCGGAGGCTGAGGCCAGGAATGTTTCGTAGACACATTCACTTGACCACAAGAACCCCAAAGCTGCTTGAATAAACATAATTATAAAGCCAATAGCAGCTGTGAAGTGTGCCAAGTCCCGGCAGCAGGTGAGTTAGTGCCAGACTGAGTTGGGAGATTAAAGCAGAATCCTGCCACTCACTTTACCAGACATCCCCCCTCACTGCCCAGTTTCTCAAGTGAGAAGAGAGTCAGCTCTGTCAGAGTGGGAGGGGCCTGAGCCCACTGGGGGCCTGGTAGCCAGCTCCACTTCCTGTAACCAGCTCCGTTTGAAGGTGTTGCTGTGTTTGTTTGTGTGTTTGTTTGTGTGTTTTCATTCACTGAGTTCAGGGACTCAAAAAAGGCTGCCGACCATCCCCTAAGAAGGCTGAGGAAATAAATAAGAACGAACAGGAAATCAGGTCTATTCATTCCCAGCCTTATTTAGTGTCTTCACGTTCAGCCAGGCCTCCAAGTCATAAAGTTCCATCTTCCTTATGACCTACACCCTCTTAAAGTTTCTATCAGTTGATTCTCCAGAATATTCTCCAGCTCACCCCCTTCCTCTTGTCCTACTGCTGTTGCTTCATTGGGACCCAAAGAGACGATTTTCTACAGCTCTTCAGAAAACTTCCACGTAATAAGGTTCTCCCAGTGTGTCCTGTGAGCTGAGGAAGCAGAGAAATTCCGATACACAACATGCAGACAGCCTGAGTGGCCTGGGAACTCCACACACAAGCCAGGGCCAGCTGTGGGGAGGAGGTGACAGCCAGAGCGCTTCCTGCTGTCACAGGCCTGGCAGATCTCAGGTGTCACTAACCTGACACCTGTCAAAATGGTTTCCATGGCAAGTGTGACCCACCATGAGTCACATCACACTCAGGATCTAAGCCCAAAATGCATTTTCAATCTCATCTTTTATTTCTCCCACAGAGTCACCCAACACTCTAAACAAAATGTAAAGATTACTGTCTTCAAGTGACTCATATCATAGTGACTCTCAGGAGTACTGTTTCCCTCGTCCAGCGGGCAAATATTACTTGGTCTTTGCAATGTTTTTAGAGAATAACTTCATCTTTTGAGGACTTCTTTATCTATGGGCACCTGCTTCTATGCATCTACTTAATGCTTTTTCATTAAAATATGTGGGGTTTTTTACACAGCTTTATCTAATTATTCCTTTATGCATCTTTTCCTTCGCTCAAATGAGTTTTTCCTCAAGGAAAATCCTTGGCTCATCGATTATTTTATTCCTTGCATCCATCACCATGACTGGAATACAGTTTCACAACACATACTTTTTACTGAGCAAATTCAAACGACATGCAAGGAAGGATTATAAAGGGGAAGCACATGAGAAAAAGCGACAAATCAAGCACAAACGCTTAAGAATTAAGGACCGTCTTCCCATTTTTCCGCATGCTAGCTTACGCAGCATAGTGAGGAGAAGATGGGACGTGTCCTGTGACGTGACATTGGGGTAGGAAGATATTCCAACTCTCTTCAATATGACAAGTCAAGATGCCAAAACCCCATACAAGGGACATAAAGGAAAAGACTAAACAAATGGAACTTCATCAAAATAAATAGCTTCTACATGACTAAAGAAAACATCAGTAAAATGAAAAGGGAACTAACCGGATGAGAAAATATATTTGCCAGTGATATCTTGGACAAGGCTGTGATCTCCAAAATATATAAAAAACTCATGTGAGTATACTCAACTCCTGGAAGACATGCAATCCAATTTTTAAAAAATGGGCAAAGGACCTGAACAGACACTTCTCCAAGTAGGACATATAGAAGGCCCAGAGGCATATGAAAAGATACTTGGCATCACTAGCCATCAGAGAGGTGCAAATAAAAACCACAATGAGATACCACTTTACACCAGTCAGAATGGCCATCACAAACAAATCAAATTGAATTGGTGAGAATGCAGATTGGTGCAGCTACTGTGGAAAACAGTATAGAATTTCCTCAAAACCCTAAAGATGGAACTGCTTTTTGATCCAGCAATTCCGTTACTGGGATTATACCCCAAGAGCCCTGAAACACTGATTCAAAAGAACCTATGCACCCCAATGTTCACAGCAGCACGATTTACAATAGGCAAGTGTTGGAAGAACCTAGGTGCCCATCAGTAAATGAGTGAATCAAAAAACTATGGTACATTTACACAATGGAATTCTATGCAGCAGAGAGAAAGAAGGAGCTCCTACCCTTCATAACACCATGGATGGAACTGGAGAGCATTATGCTAAGTGAAGCAAGCCAGGCAGGGATCACAAATACCATATGATCTCACCTATAAGTGGAACCTGATCAACAAAACAAACAAATGAGCAAAAGAGAACCAGAGACACTGAAAAAAAGAATAAACTGACAGTAGCCAGAGGGGAGGGGAGAGGAACATAACAAGGAAAGAAGGGGAAGGGTGGTCAAGGAACCTGTGTGAGGGATCTATGGGCAAAGTCAAAGAGGGGAAGGATTGGTTGTGGGGGGTGGGTGGGGCAGGGGAAAGTGGTGGCTGGAAATTGGAGACAACTGTACTTTAACAACAATTTTTTAAAAAAGAAAGAAAAGAAAACCATGCCCTCCCCATGACTTTCAGTGCATCTCAGCAACAGAGTTTATTCGAGCATACACTGATCCAAATCAGGCAATGGCAAACCAAAAGCGGTTAGGCATGCTTTATCAACAGGAGCCAGGAGCAAGGTTTTTATAGAAAGGATAAGAAGGCAAAGCAAATAAATGATTTGGTTTGTTACAGCTTAAGCAGCTGTCTTATTTGGGAAAGCCTCGCTGGTTATTTGTAATGACTGTTTCTGTTTCTTCATCAGGTTAGTGCAGAGTCCGGTTTAGGTTTTGGTTTGCTTCCATCACCTGCCAGGGCACTGGAGCCACCCCGTCTAGGGGCCCCTTTGTTTAAAGGCCTGTCCTCTGGTCAATCTAGAATGACCTCTGCCTTACTTACATAATGGATTCACTGCAATAGAGCTGTTTTAAGAGTATACAATAGTTTCTAATTCGTCAGAATTTGAAAGATCAGGGAAATTAAAATTCACCATATTCAATATTGAAGCTGCATAGCTTTAGTTGAGTTTACCATTTAATCAGATGTTTTCATCCTAATCTCCAGTGTTTATAGTATCTGTATCATGGTATCACAGTAGATACTTTATATGAAAAAATATATAAATTTTAAGTGATGATAATCTCCATCTGTACATAAGAAAAATGAAGTCACTTGCCCAGTTTTGCACAAAAGGCCAATAGCAAACCAGGGGTCACACTCAGATTGTTCCCAGCCCACACCGTGCATCGCCCCCTGTCCTCAGGCAAGGTCAGGGCCAGCCCTTACACGACCACAGTCCCATCATGACCCACTTCAACCTGTTATTTGAAAAGGCATTTTTTCCCCATGGAACAACGTCTTTCTGGCCCACTCCAGGGTTTATAATTCGGCTTTCAGGACCAAAGCACATTTTTTTCTTAGGCCAAATAATTACAAGCTTTGAGAGTACCTGAACATTTTCTGCTCAAATCAAATTAGCAGGAGTGTGCTGTGTGGTTGGAAGACCAGATTTAAAAAAAAAAAAAAAAAGTTAAGGGGTTTTGAACCACTCATTCATTAGCTAAAATCACTAAACGATGGAGAAATTAGTGCCTGGGCACCTTTCTGAGTACTTTGCAAGTCTGAATGCATTTTGTTCACTTAACATATATTTTGAGCTACGTGAACATGTTTTCAGTGACAATGTGGGTGTTCAGGCGACCTGGATCTCTGCAAAGCTGAAGCAGCGCTGAACTACCGCATCCTGTACTTGGTCCTCTCAGGCTCCCCGCTCCCTGAGGATCATACACTTTCCTGCACATGCTGCTCTTTAAAGAGGAAAATCTGACCTTGACCTTATATGGTAAGGAAAGGAGGTAGAGGAAAGGAAATGTTGGTAGGAATACTCAATATCTGCTAATTTCTGGATTTCCTCCCTAACACACGCTATAGAATTCGGCCAGAGTTAAGAGCCTAAACTCTAGGGTAGGAGGAAGTAAACTTATTCTGAATAGCCTAGAAAGCAGAATCAATGCCAGGGGACAGAATGTAGCCTGTGTGTAAGGAAGACTTTTAAATTTGGAGGCACTATATATAATAAAGGCACTGCAGCTACTATTTAGTGAGCACCTACTATATGTCCAGCACTTAATTAAATGATGCATAGAAATCAATGCCATAGATGGATCAGATGAAGTCATGGATACCTATTATTGTAAGTAGGCTTCGGACATTAGTATTGGGTTTTAAAAGAAATTACTAGATTTGTGTGAGTAGAGGAATTTGGAAGGACCATGAACTATATTACATTTCAGATGCAGCCATTTGTGGGCCTATCTTCAGTCTCAAAAGAAGGTCCTTGTGATACCGGAGGACAGGAATGACATGCAAGGCCTCTGAGGAGCAGAAACGACCTGCGCCCAGTAGCCAAGCTCAGCACCCAGGCCTATGAGTGGAAGGGAAGCCATGCTCTGGTTCTAGAACATGTTCCCTCCCACCACTCCAGGGCAGCAGCCGCCCATCTGGGGAAGGAGAACATGGTCCCTGTGAGACGAGAAAGAGCTACCATTCCTCTGGCCAAAGGAAAAGTTTGCAAGGGACCCCCAAAAGGGGCAGAACCAAGGGGATGAGAAGGGGACACTCTATCCACAGGGGCAGAATTAGAATGAAAGCATCCAGGCCTAGAATACACGGATCCCAAAGTGTGGCCATGGTCAAGAGCCGCTCACAGGCAGCATGCAGGACTGAAGCTGGGTGAGGAGACCCAGAGCTGGGAACTGAAGCCAGTACAGGGCAGCCGGTGCGGGCTGCATTTCAACAGCCCAGGAGGGTCTTCCTGGCAGAGTGTGTGGTAAAAGCAGGTGTCCAAGGGCCATGAGGGATTTTACCTGAGACTGAAGCCACCAAACGGGCTAGGGGATGACCTCAGTGAGGGGCCTGACGGCATCAGTGGGGGTTTCTGCCCGAGCTGATCAACAGCGAACAGTGACGGGAAAGCCACTGATGCTGAACTTCACCAGAGGTACTGAGGGGGAGGCCCCCATAGCCCAGGTTACATGGGAAGAAGCCCCAGCATCTCTGAGGGGCTCAAGGAGGGAGGGCAGCGTGAATTAGGAAAAGACAGACCTTTTATTTCCCCATAACATTGTGAGGCTGGGTGAGTGCCTGGACTCTCTCCCATTCTTAAAATACCTCCATGTGTTACTGCATTTTGCTGTGTATAATGCACACTTATTGCCCAAATTTTTGAGGGGAAAATAACAGTGTGCATTATATACAGGTAGTATTAATTCCATATCTATATACATATTTTTAATTCTTTTATTTATGCTTATGCATTAAAAGTATAAATCTAGACAGCAATAACAATACCCATAGGAAAACTAATACCCTGGAATTTGATAATTGGTTTTGTTTCTAAATACAAATAAAAACTGAATTAAAAAATTAAAATGAAAGCTTTTTTCCCCCAAAAATTTGGGCCAAAAATGTGGATGCACATTATATGTGGCAAAACATGGTATGTCTTACTAATCACTTTTTCAGGTTTGGGGGGCGGGGAGGAAAGCCGTTTAGAAGGCTTTATCACTGCCCACTCACACACAGCTACTCAGTACTTAATCCAAAAGTCCAACTAAATGTACCTCGACTCTTTTCTCTATGCACGTGTTTCTCAAAACGCAGCCACCTGAGCACCAGCAATGGAGGGACCTGCAGCCTCTCTGGAGCTTGGGCCCCGGCAGTCTGAACCCGCAGCAGGCTCCCAGAGCCCACGGCCTGACCCGCCCTGAGCTCCTGAGGGCCGTGCATCAATTCCATGCTGCTTGTCTGACTGCGCGGACACACTGGGGGCCTGCGGAAGCACATGCCCCTCGAGAAGATGCAGCCCCACCTGGGATGGAGGACTGCTTTCCTGTCTGCCGGTGAACTGCGGCAGGAGAGAGAGGAAAGGAGATGCTTGATGTGACGACCTCTTCAGGCCCAGCCGCATGACTCTGTGATTGCATAAGGCAACCTCTTCAACTCGCTGGATAGCTATTATGGGGTGAAATTGTGTATCCCCAAAAGATATGAGCGGTTCTAGGCCCCAGAGCCTCAGAAGGTGACTTTGTTTGATCCAAGGCCATTTGCAGGTGCAATTGGTTAAAATAAGGTCATGTTGGAGTAGGGTCATCCCTCACTCTACATGGCCCATGTCCTTACAAGAAGAGGAAAGATGTTACAAAGACAGGCACACCGGAAATACACTTTTAAGGACAGAAGCAAGGACTGGGTGATACAGCGGAAAGCCTAGGACTGCCGGCCACCATTAGAAGCCAGAAAGAAGCAAGAAAGGATTCCACCCAGAGTCTCAGGGGACGCACAGCCCTGCTGAGCCCTATATTTTGGACTTCCACCTTCCAGAACCGTGACAGAAAGAATTCCTGTTGTTTTCAGCCACCCAGTTTGTGCAATGCCTTACAGCCGCCCTAGGAAACTAATATGACAGCTTCGCAACGGTGGGGAATGAAGTGATTCCTTTCCCACTCGTTGGAGCCTAAGCTATTCTTACTTTTTTTTTTTTTTTTAAACTAAGACAACCTGGGTTTGAAGCCTCTGGGGCTGAACACATGGCATCAAACCAAAACAGCATCTTCACAGAACGTTGACAAAAGCTTTTCAAAGCTACTGGCCTCCCCTCCCCCCTCCTCCACTGTCACCCTATGGATCTCTTCTGGGGATTATCTGTCTCTCTCCTGCTACCTTTACCGTGAAGAGACGTCTCAAGACAGACGGCCTGCTGTAATCTCCCTCCAGGGGTCCTGCAGGCTACACACCAAGTTGCACCCAAACCAGCGATTTCGGGAACGAGAAAGATTATCACTCTTCTGGGGGGACATGATGTATGTGCCATGTTAAGAACAGGGCCTCTGCGGACTCGCTGCCAGTTGCAAGGGCCACTCAAGGGAAGCGGCCTTTTGATGGGGAAATGTTTGTGTAGCCCAACAGGACCTGAACGTTTGTAAATCAGGGATTGAAGCGAATACTGATGGGCGGGAAAAAGGGCGAGGCAGAACTGCCACTTCCACCAGGTGGAATAAATGTCTGTTTTTGTGCAAGGCTCATTCAGAGCTTGAATCCCAGGGTGAATCAGACCGAGTGATCCCATTCACCGGGTAAGAGTGAAATCAGGCTTCAGAGATTTGTTAGCCAGCCAGTCTCGTTTTGGTAAGGCCAGGCTCCGGGACGGGAAATGAGGAGACGTGGTTCCAGATTTAGAACCGCGGGACACCAAAACGTGGGACACCACAACAGCAAGGCACGGAGAAGAGAGATCCAAGCTGTGCTCCTTCTGCCTGAAGTAAATGGAAGGGAAGCTGGAGGAAGCCACGTAAAAAGGAAGGTCCATGCACTTTGCAGAGTTCTGTGAGCTCCTTCCAACTACCCGACCCACTTCAAAACACTGTCCCAGCAGCGGCTTCAGCTGGCTCCAAGCCACCAAATGGCCTTGCTATTTCTGTGAGCCGCAGCCCCTCCTCCAGCCAGCCTCCTGGCTTATCCATGTGCCAGTCAGCCCCCGACTCCAGGTCTTGCAGGCTACCGCGCCACGTGTCTTGCCCACTGTCTGGGTTCTTGGACGTAGGGGTAGCTCTCCACTGAGCCTGTGGAAGGTGGGACCTGTAACCTCTCTTCCCGAAGCTTCTTCAGCATGAGGACAGCAGGCTGTACGTTCTGTCCTTGCTCATCAGCAGATGTGAGATAAATGAAATTTATGGGAAGAAATGTGGATTCTACTGCCTGTCTCTAACATTCCACAGTTCTCCCAGGCCCCCTACTCTAGAGTAACTCCAGTAATGAATGTTAGGTACTCAATAGCCGGTAGATAGGTGCACTGATATGGAATTAGTTTAATTTCTCTTCTAGTCCTAAGAAAGACTTCTCTGAAGTGGCCTCATTTTATGTGAGGGTTTGTAGGCACACCTCTGAGACTTTGAGGGCTTGGTACCATGAACATTCCCTGAGAACGAACTGAAAGATCCCGCTCTCCCCCCCATGATGGCTTTGTATTCTGACTCAGCACCTAGAGCACCCCCCTCCCCTTACAGAAAGGCGGGGAGGGATTAGGAAAAAGGCAGACATTCATCTTTGCCATTTCTCAGGTCCTGCTCTCATGGTCCCCTTTGGACCACAGCTGACGAGTCAGTGGTGTCCTCAGTGGGGCAGGTGCCACACATGTGTTCTTCCACGGGGCCCATATGCAGGATTCCCAGAATCCCCTGTGAGAACTCACCACTGCACAGAGTCCTGACAGCGACATCTGGGCCTTTAGTCAACCCTCCCCTTCTCCATTCCTGTCCTCGGAACATGTCCCACACACTCTGCTGGCTCTCCCGACCCAGAAAGAGTTCCTGCTGGATCTCTGGAAGGTGGCTCAGGTCTCCCTGCGTGCCACAGTATCCGGCAGGGCTGCTCTCAAACACCGTGCGTGCTGCACAGGGCAGCGGTGGGGAGCGCAGTCAGCCCACAGCCGCCCTGTGTCCTGGCCTCGCCATGAGCACCTGCAGCCACCTGCTACTTCCCGGCTGGAAGCAGGCACCCATTTCTATGGTTACCAGGCCACCTATGGCTTTGTTTTGTTTTGTGTTTTTGTGTCTCTTTTTTAAATTTAATTTTTCTATTACCGTTTACACTCCATATCGTCGTGTACCAGTTTCAGGTGGACAGCAGAGTGAGGGGTGCCTCTGATGTCTCCGGTACCCGCCTGGCCCCACACAGGGTTATTACGATATTACTGACCACATCTCCCACGCTAGACCACGTGTATTGAGCTCTATGAAGATTAACCTCACAGAATAACCAAGGCTCTAAGGGGCTACACTGGGCGGTGACCTGTGGATTCTGCAGCTCAGCTCTACAACCACCACCTGGGGGCACGGTCCCAGCCTTTCTTGTTGACCCGCTAGAAGTCTCTAGACGACGCTCTTAGATCACCTGTCCTCCCTTCCTGGGCAAGGAAAAGGGGGGAGCTTTCAGTAGGACTGTTACTGCACAGTTTTCTTGTCCTCTAACGAATTCCCGGGGAATTTTCCGTGTCCGATTTGCAGAGGTTGTTCGGGAAGGGGAAGACAGGGGAGCCCCAGGTGGGTCTGGCAGTCTCTTCGCAAGCCGGGGAACAGCTGCGTGGCGGCCGCTCAGCACGCTCGTTAGAATGTCACAGTCCTCGCTGTTCCACGTTGGGGGCTTCAGCCAAAACTCCGAGAGAGTAGGGAAAGCCTACTCATTTTCAGAGTTTTGGTAAGTTAAAAGGACTATCTCACTGTCGTTGTTGCTGTTGACTTTAGCTGTTCAAGAACCATAGTCCATATTCAGAATACAGAATCCTATCAGCCATGAGTAGGGGAAAAAGTGCTGACCTAAGCGCCGTGTCGCAGCTATTCTCAGAGAGACAAGATACAGCTCTGTACCGGGCGTGGGTGGCAGGGAAACCTGGGGGCAGGTGAGTGCGTCTCTGTGTGAGGAAGAGGCCTGAGAGCTGCTTGGAGTTCCACTTTGGGGTCCAAACCTTGGAGTTTAGGTCAGGGCCATCGCAAACCACTAATCAAGTTACTGGGCTTTGCAGGGAGCCCAAGGGTGGAGCAGCAACAGCCACAAAGGGACCCAGGGAAAATGCCTCGGGGTCTCCTGCAGCCTGGAAGGAGACAGAATGCGTCACCGCTGGAGGCCATGGTGAGCGGACACGCAGACGATACAAACCCCGCTGAGACGGGGCTGTGACCAGGCAGGATGCCGTACCTGAGTGGCAGGCCATCAGAACACACCTGCACTGTAGTCTCCGCCCAGGTTCCCCCAAGCCCCGCCCCCACCAGAGCCTGGAGCTGGTAGACTCCCACACCCTGATGCTGCCCCAGGGGAAGAAAAGGGGAGGGAGGGACAGAGAGAGATGGAATTGACGCCATAGTTACCTAAATGAGACTGGGTTTTAAATGAAGAGACTGACTGACTTCAATCTGCAAAAGTGAGCTTTCTGCATCAGAAGAAAACAGATGGGTCCCGAGCTGGGCTGAATTCCGATATTAGCCAACATAAAGGTACCCTTTGTCCACTCCAGTCTGTGCCACTACGCAGGCCTACTTCACACTCGGTTTCGGAGACAGATACACAGGAAACTTGGTGGCGGCTTTTTGCCTTGGAATCTAACAGGAGTTTGTATTGAAGCCAGGCTCCTCCCTAATTCTAGCCATTGCCTTACATCTAAAGGACTATTTCTCTAAATTGATTTGGAGCATCTACGGAAGGAAGCACTTTGCCAGCACAGTACTTAGGATGTGATGAATCCTGCCCTGCCATTGCCAAGCCCTGCACACAAGGCCAAAGCCCAAATCTCTAAATGAAGGGTTCCTTTCCTTAATTCCATCTGCTTGGACACACGTCCATATGTGTACAACTTCCCATCAGAATACTTGGAAGGTTTGTAATCCTCGTTTGCAACAATGGAGACGCACCGCTCGGGTGCGGAGGCAGCGTCCTCGATGTTCATTCAGTGAGGAGGCTCTACAGTCAGCCTGTGGGGTTCAACTGAAGTCTAGAAACGCTAACCATGGAACCTTGCCTCAGTTTCTTCTTTTGTAAGTTAAGGATGATCACCGTAATTCTGAGTCATTCGTCAAGTCTTCAAGCCAACAAATCGGCATACAGGACGTTGGGCAAAGGAATGAGCTCTCCGTCGGTTCAGACATTCAAGTTTAGGCTGGACAGCCACATGGTGGGGATGTTGCCTTGGACGAAGAACTGCCAAGATCTTTCCTAGCTCGGAATTCCTTTGAAAAAAGAAGGCTCAGTGCCAAAGGACAGAATCCACTTTGAGATAAACCCAACCGGAGGCCCTAGTTTGGAGAAGGAGGCCAAAGAAACACAATCTATTTCAAACCTAGATAGAAATAGGCCAAGTCGTCCCTGCTGTTGACTCAGCAGCTGGGGAGTCATGGCGAGTGCAGCGGATCTCAAGTCAGGAGCCCCGGGCTGGAGTTCCACAGCGGTTCTCAGCTGTGCGGCTTCGGGCAAGTCAAGTAATAGACACGGTTTGCAGTTTCTTCACTTGGAAACTGGGTGTACAATTTTTTTTTTCCCCCTCAAAAGGTCCTCATGAGGCTTAAATGAACCAACACGAAATTGCTTTGAAAATGGTAAATCATGGGGGTGAATACAGGTATTATCATTTCCAGAGCTCAGATTATTCTATACATCATTAATTCTGAAAGTAGCATATGTAAACCTCAGACTCCAGCTGAGACAATGCTCTTATTATAAACATCGTGATGGGTGTAGAATCTGGAAAAACTGCCATTTCAACATTCCTGGCATATTTTTTCTATTACTCAAGAGCGAAGACTCGAATTTACCCTTAAGGCAGGCAGTGGTTGGTTCTACAATTAAAACAAAAACAGAAACCACAGTACTGGGCCATATGGAGGGGCTGATTTGTATACGTGCTTTTATAAGTCATGTCCTCGAATGTGATGTCATGTTACAGAATGACATGCTCATGACTGTGTAACAGAAGAGTTTACACTAAAAAAGCAGTGCCAGTGGCGCCAGGCCCCTGTATATTTATGAGACCGCACATCAGCTCTTACCCATTGTTTGTAGGAACAGTGAGGTCACCCTCAGCTCAAATGCTAATGTCTCATACTCAGCACTTTACTGTTTCTTTCCTAAACAAATACAATGTATGTTTTATCTGAGATTTCCTCTACAAAGTCTTCATTCAAATATTTATGGACAGTAGCCCTACGCCAGTTAAGAGTGTTGATCAAGTCACATACATTCCTGCAGGTATGATAGGAGAGAGAAAACAAGCCAGAAACGCACGAATAACTTATAAAGAGAAGTGACCTAAAGGCAATGGGGAGGTAAAAAGTGCTGTGAGAATCTAGCAGAGAGTCACTAACTGGGGAGCTTTTCCTGAGAAAAGAAGGTTGAAGTTGAGCCTTGGAAGATGAACAGGAGGTATCTGGGTGGAAGATGCCAGGTGAGAGCAGAACATTCCAGCAAATGTTTATTGCCTCTTTGAAGATAAATGCTTTCTTCTCTGGGTGGATTTAGACAGCCATGTCCATAAACAATTGCTTATTCTTAGCAAGTTTTGTGTGTTCTTCTCCGAACAGATGTTATCAGAAGGGCTCTAAAGGGACAAGGATATGCCACCGTATTCTATGTCTCATCCTACAGAAGAGCCCTGGGCTCAGTGTTGGCTGGACATGACATTCTTCATACATGGCTTTATGGACAGTAGCCTTGTTGGTTATCTTAACAGCTTCCCTTGTAGCCAAAAGGCAGAGTCATGTCTGAGGAAGGCTGGACTGTAACCTTAATTAAGTGGATAATCCCACTGCATCACCCCGTGAAAAGGCTGAGCCTGGGACAGGAAATGAAGACTCACTTTTTGCACCTTTAATTAAGGGTAGTCGGGGCTTGAACTTGAACCTAAAAGTGACTGTGAGCAGGCATGATTGTTAGCAGGAAGTGTTCTCTGCCATGGGCCTCCCTTCCTTTTGTCCCTCATCTTGGAATACATTCTTCCTAAAATTCGAAGGCTGGTCTCCGCTATGCCCTGTTGAATCAATGGAGCGTTCTCCTTCACACTTGGGAAGGTGTGGCTGGGAGGGGAGACCCCGTCTGGGGCCTAGAGCACAGGCAGCCTTAGCGTCATCTACCAAAGTCAAATGTAGCACACAGCACAGTGATCACATGGCAGTCAAAACTGTGGTGACAATGTTGAGTTTTACCCTGTCACTGTGACTCTGTAAAACAGCGTGGCTAAGAAACCTCCCACCCATTCTTGTGTGTCCCGGGACACAGCTGACTGCAAAAAGACATCCTTCCCCAAAAGGCTTAAGTAAGAGTCACAGTTGCTCTTTCGTTTACATAAGACAGGACCAGACACAGCACCTCCCAATTCCCATTCTTTGTCTTATAAATAAACGATCAGTTATGATGCTCCCCATCCCCCAATCGATCAGAACAAAAAAGCTTGCTAATCCATCTTTGCTTAAATTTATTCCTTCTCCCAAGTCCCTGAATTCTGCCAGCCAGGATACAGCCTCTCTTTCACACCGGTCCCCTCCCCAGGTCCAGACTGACCTCGGAGTGAGACATTCCATGCTCTCTGATCCGGCCTCCCTTTAATGCCACTTCCACACACTTGGTCGTTTGTAGCCTTGTTTATTTCTCATAAAAGAGAAAAAAAAATGGTTTTGCCTAAATCTTGATCATAAACTTAGCTGATCATGTGGTCAGGTAGTTTTACATATTGTAACAGTTGAACTCCCTGACCACAGGATCAGAGGAATAATCCCCAACATAATCCTTCCAAATGGTCTCTCTTTACTAAATCTGGGTGTCTTTTTTTATTTGACAGTGGTGAAATAAAAATAAGTCCCAAGGAGAAAAACATATAGCGCATCTTTCTGAACACATGGGAATTACCCTGGGAAACCCCCAGAACAACTAAAAAGAACGGTATAAGGAAGGCAATTAGGTCAGAAGTTCTCATGCTATAATTTTGGTATTAAATATGAAACATACACTTATTCTGTACACAGCTTTTGGTAACAGGGTATTTGGGTTATACATAAAGTAATTTCTATTTGGAAAAACACCACAGGTAGTAGAATCTAGCCAGCTTAAAGCAGGCTATTCTCTCTCAGATATTAAAAACTGCTCTAGCATTAAAATCTAGCCTATTATGAAGAACATGCAGTTCAAGAAAAAAAGAATCCTTATCTCCGCAGGCAAAGATCCTGCCGTTGGCAGGACACAGCCAGGAATAACTGCTCTTGCCTCACGTGTCAGGAAGTGCAGTCAGTCCCTAAGCCTTTGCTCAAAGGTGACCCCAAATCCCTCTGGGAAACTTAAAAACTCAATGCCATCTGTCATCACCACTTCCCATCTGTGACCTTCCGTAGACACTGAGGTTCCGTCAGTCTTCAATTACAGGAGAATTACTAATGCTCCAACTCTTCCGTTTACTTATCCATTAAACATGTGATCCTTTAGAGGAGAAATAAGAAGGCATGGTGGGGAAAGGCCAGCCTTGGACACCAGGAACACCAGGCTGCATCACAATTTGCTCTGCGGTCTTAAGGGGAGGCCACTGAGCTAAGCACGCTCATGTTTGGAATGAAAATAATGACAGCTATCGAAGAGCCATGTTATTAGGATTGATGATCACTACACACACTATAAAAAGTGCTGGGTGTTGAGCGGATGGTTACTCCACACTATTTCCCTTTCTCTTTACTCAAGCGGAGCACGTTTTCAGGCAGGGCTTCCATTTTCTCTACACCGAGTCCAACACAATGATTAGTATCACTCATTCAAGTCGATTACCCAACCTATCTTATAATTATTGTGCTTAGGGTACACTGAAATAATCCGCTATTTTTCCCTCTTCCCATGCTGCCCCCAGCCCATGCGCACTGTAGTAGTTACACAGATCTGTCTAAAATTAAAATGTGACCATGTCACTGTTCTTATTAACATTCTCCAACAGCTTCCCATTGTTTCCAGGCCAGCATCCAAGCTCTTAAGCCATGAGAGACCCAGCCACATGCCCATAGAGAAACTTTACTGCCTCATCAGAGCTGGATAGGAAGTAAGTAAGTACTATGTAAATGGTTCCTGAATGAACAAATAATGAATGACCAAGTGACAGTATGAGGCCAGGGTTGCAAGGCCAGCTGAATATTCAGATATGTTTTGAATCACTTTTGTTCTGCAGGAGAGGGTGAGGGCAAGATGGAACCCCTCTGTGCGGATGTGTGCTCACTCCAGTCAGCATTCACGCAGCTGGGAACAAAAGACTATTCTGCTGATACATACTTTCATCCAGATGTCGGCTCCAGAGTTGCATTAAAAATAGAAAAACCTTAAGGCTAAGTCTGTTGTTTAAGTTTCCCTTTGTTCGTATCTACCTCTGGACAGAGACAAATATGCTTTTTCCCCCATATAAGCATGACTCCCCAGTGTCCACCTCAGTTGATTGCAAATCATAACTATGGAGAAATTATACAATAGTTCATTAATGTAATCTCCATCTATCCCTTATTCTCAATGTATCTTACAGACGGTAAGATCTATTTTCCCAAAATACCCATTTCTTTACCTCCTCCCTCATCCTGCTTTACCAATCTCCTTCCCAGTTAATGCGCTAGCATTTACATAGGACCAAGCTAATATCTAACAGGAGCCTTAGATTTTAAACATGCATTAGGAATGAACAGCAGTTAAACTAAAGGAACCATGGCAAACTACTATAAAATATCATTAGAGAGAGAGAATGGTCTAAAAAAGGAATTTTGCCTCCTATTACTTTGATCTTCATTTGTTATTCTTAGAACATTTAGCTGTTTATGCGCAATGAGTCTTCTCCGAAAACTGGAGGAGCAGCCTGCTTTGTTTAACGGTGTGAATGGTATTACCTTTGGCACCCCCGCCCAACTGATTCTTCCCCACTAGAATACGGGCCTGGTAATAAAAACCCTATGTTCTTGTCTATTCAGGTTCTCTCTGAAGGTTGGCATTTGTTTTGAAACCCATCTTTCTGAAAGTGTCCAAGCTGCTATGTTTATGTATAACGGGCAGTGAAAGATGTAATAAAGCCAAGATTGATTGCCCAGTAATAGCCATGATTCCATAGACATTAAAGGGTATTTGTAATTTAGGTCTCATAATATGGTCTAATACCCTACCTTGTGTAGCTATTGATTTTCCAATAATAGGACAGCCCCAGAAAACCTTTCAGATCTAAGTTCTGCCTGCTACATCCAGCCATCAACAAAAACTGGTCTCTTTTATAAGAGCCCAGCCTAGAAAAGCGTCTTCGATTCTGAATGCTGCAAGGACTCTCCGGCTTTTTGAACTCACTTACTAATGTGGTTGATGCATACATCCTCTCAAAAGAGTTTTTTAAAGTTAAAGAAACAGTGTTAAAGAAGGAACTGGGAATTCCAGTTAAGATGGAGGTATAGATAAATATGCTTTGCCCCCTGGCACAATCACAGAAAGAATTACAAGTAGACCTCAAAACAAGTAGCATCCAGAACTGTCAGAAAATTGTGCTGTGTGGAAGTCCAACAACCAAGGATTTAAAGAAGCCACATTCATCCAGATGGGTGGGAGGGGCAGAGACCCGGAGGCAGGGCAGAGAGGTGCAGAAACGCAGCGTGTTGTGTGAGGTGCTGGCCGCGGGATGGCCAGTCCCTTGTTCACAGATGGTGGATTAAAACTGGGAGGGATACTGGGGAGCAAGGGATCCCAACCCCAGGCCAGACTGCACAGCCCACATTCCAGCGCCAGGAAGATAAACCCCCATAATGTCTGCTGTAAAAACCGGTGTGGGTTGGGGCAGTGAAGGAAAAGGATGGATTTTAAGGAGACTCTGCTTAAAGGGCCGGCACAGACTTAGAATGTATGCAGATCCAGCACCTCTGGAATTCAGCACCAGGGCGACAGCTGGAAGGGCACAATTCACATACAGGGAGTAAGTGAAGTGACTGGACATAGGGCAAGTGCTGGGCAAGCCTCCAGAAGCCAGGCAACGGCACTGTCCCCTCTCGGAGCCCTCCCCCCACAGAGAGCCATGAAGTGGTGAAGCAGGTTGCCCTGCCCTGGCAATTATATAAGGCTCTGCCGCGCATGATGTACAGGTGGTACAGGTGCCTCTTCTACAATAGGCCACGCTACTAAGACAGGGATTCGAAGCAGCTCTACCTAATACATAGAAACAAACACAGGGAGGCTGCCAAATTGAGGGTACAAAGAAACATGGCCTAAATCAAAGAACATAACAAAACACTAGAAAAAGTACTAGAAAAAACAGAGATGACCAACTCATCAGATGCAGAGTTCTAAACACTGGTAATCGGGATGCTTGAAGAACTCATGGAGTACAGCAACAATATCAAAACAACCCAGGGAGAAATGAAGGTTACACTAAGAGAAATAAAGAAAAACCTACAGGGAACCAACAGTGGCGGGGAGGAAGCTGGGATTCAAATCAACAATTTGGAACATAAGGCAGAAATAAGCATTCAACAAAAACATCAAGAAGAAACAAGAATCAAAAAAAAAAAAACAAAACAAGGACAGTATAAGGTGCCTCTGGGACATCTCCAAATGTACCAACATCTGAATCATAGGGGTACCAGAAGGAGAAGAGGAAAAGAAATTGAAAACTTATTTGAAAAAAATAATGAAAGGAAACTTCCCTAATTTGGCAAAGGAAATAGACATACAAATTCAGGAAGCACAGAGAGTCCCAAGCAAGTTGTACCCAAAGAAGACCACATCAAGACACATAATTAAAATGCCAAAAGTTAAAAATAAAGAGAGAATCTTAAAAAAGCAGCAAGAGAAAAGCAGAGTGTTACCTACAAAGGAGTTCCCATAAGGCTATCAGTTGATTTCTCAAAAGAAACTTTGCAGGCAAGAAGGGACTGGTAGGAAGTATTCAAAGTAATGAAAAGCAAGGACCTACAACCTAGATTACTCTACCCAGAAAAGTTATCATTTGTAAAGGAAAGACAGATAAAGTACTTCCCAGACAGATGAACAGAGTCCATCAACACCAAGCCATTATTACATGAAATGTTAAATGGACTTATTTAATAAAAAGTAGAAGATCAAAACTACGAACATTACAGTGTCAACAAATTCACAACTATCAACAACTGCAACTAAAAAACAAACTAAGCAAACAACCAGAACAGGAACAGAATCATAGATGTGCAGATCATTTAGATGGTTATCAGCTGGAAGGCCTAGTGGGGAGAATGGGAGTAAAGGTGCAGGGATTAAGAAGCATAATTGGTAGGTACAAAATAGACAGGGGATGTTAAGAATAATAGAGAAAATGGAGAGGCCAAAGAACTTATATGCACGACCCATGGACATGAACTAAGGGGGGATGGCTGAAAGGAATGGTGATAGCAGGTGGAGGGGTCAAAGGGGAAAAATGGGACAACTGTAATAGCATAATCAATAAAATATATTTTTAAAAAAGAGACAGTGTTAGGATGTCTTTTACTAATTGGCAGTCAGTGGTCAAGAAGCTGTGAAAAGTGCCCTGGCTGGTGTGGCTCAGTGAATTGAGCGCCAGCCTGGAACTAAAGGATCACCAGTTCAATTCCCAGTCAGGGCACCTGCCTGAGATGTGGGCCAGGTCCCCAGTGGGGGAGTACAAGAAGGCAACCACACATTGATGCTTCTCTGCCTCTCTTTCTCCCTCCCTTCTGCTCTCTCTAAAAATAAATAAATAAAAATCTTTTAAAAATGTTTTTAAAAAAAGCGATGAAAAGCCACAGCCATCACCATTGACTGCTGGGACTGATAATGGCGTCCTGAAATGATGCATCATCTGTAAACACAAGCCCAAGGCCCTGCTGCAATGACCCGGCGGCTGCCAGGGCCTCAGAAAGCATGAAGACAGACTGGCTTTACTGCAGGTCAAATGCTGCCAAGCAGCCGCCTTCGGACAAACATGTGCCCTGCTCCCCCCGTCACTGTTCCTAATGAGTTCTTCAAGAGTCTTTGCTGTCATTTCAGGGTTCCAAGTCAGACCCTTGTTCTGACAAGGTTTTACCTGTCTAAGAAAGCCCAGATCAGTTCTAGTCTCCCATAGCACCATAGTCAAAAAACCAAAGCTTTTGGGCTTCTACCTTAGACTGGTTCGATAAATACTACATTGAATTCAAGGTCGAAGACAAAGTACCACTTGCTACAGCCATGCTGGCCTGGTTTTGTGTTTCTGCAAATGGGCTCTTGTCCTGTTCCTGTATGAATGCGTTTTTACTCTTTCCTAAATCACACAAAAACAAAGGGAAAACCCAGGGAAACACCATAAATTCACATTCTGCTTTTACTTCTAGCTGCATGACCTTAGGTATGTCCTTTTAACCTCAATGAGCATCATTTCCTCATCTACAGCAAGCCCTTCTCTACCTAATCCAAAGCCTAACACAGTGATTCTCAAATATTTGTTCTCAGAAACCCTTTAAAATATTAGCAAATACTGATGACTTCAAAGGGTATTTTCTCTTTAAATGTGGAGTTCTCTCTACTAATTAGAAGTCAAAGCTTCTAAAGAACTAAAAAAAAAAAAAACTAGTTTTAAAAACAAAAAAATTTAATTAATTACATGTGAATAAGTATTTTTATTAAAAATACTTTTTTAAAAAGTTAATGGGAAAAGTAGCATTATTTTACATTTTGAAGTATGTTCTTAATGCCTGGTTTAATAGAAGACAACTAATTCTCCTATCTGCTTCTGCATTCAATCTGTTGCAACATGTCCCTTTGGTTGAACTACATGACGAAAATTCGGCTTCCCTAGACATACAGTTGGAAAGGGTGGAGCATTGGAACAGCTTTTTCATATAATCATAGACATTCCGCTGTGATACTGCACTAAAACTAGAGAGGTAACAGCCTCTCAAAGCTCACTTGCAATGTGGAATCTGAAACCACGTCAATAAACTTTTTACAATCTAGTGAGTTAAAATCTATTTGTCTATTTGCAATTGAATAGATTTGTTTGACTCATGCATCTTTTGATTACATAGGTCATTTGGAAAATATCAGTTCATTGAGTTAGGCAGATTTTCAAAATGTCGACATATTTCAATATATACTATTCAAAATCATATTTGTTCGTATCACTACAGATCTCCGTGCAGAAGTCTAAACTAAACAAAAGCTGTCGAACTTACCATGGTAGATACAAGTTTCACAGATCCTAACATCTATCTGAAAACTTGAATTTTATCATTGGCCGACAATGCTATCAATTGCGGTCCTTGAGGTAACAAGCTCACGGCCTTCATTTTAGGGAAGATGCCTGCCCACAGAAGCCTGAAGAGCCATTGTCTGTCTGTCCATTATTCTTACAAGTAAAAATGGTGAAAACAGTGGGAGTTGGACTGGCAGCTCGAGCAGCTCTCCAAGTGCTTTTCCATGTACATGGCGCTTTGGCACGCAGTTGAGATGGTTTACGCCCACATGTCCCAATCTGGGTGCTGAAGCAGCCCTATGGCACCAAGAACTCACAGGAGCTCCACAGATCCTCTAATATGCTCAGGGGCACACAGCAACATCTGCTGGACACCAGGCAAAAAGTCCATGGGCAACAGGAAAGGACAGTAACATCCAATTGGATCCCAAGATTTGAAAAATTGATGCGGTGACCAGCAGGCACAGCGCATTAGTATTTTATTCTATTACTAACATGTATTATTATTCCTTTCCATTTATACATCTAATTCTTTTCAAATGGCTAAAAAATTGTTTGGATCTAACTACTTAATAAATGGAACTGACAGTTTTGTGTATTAGCTTACTTATTTGCTACTGTAAAATACATCATTAAGACATAAAGAAAGCTTAGAAACTGGGGCTTTGTGTGTCCTTCCCATTGGATCACACAGAATATTAAACGGCTGCAGACCTAAATGTTAGACATCTAATAACAAAAATATTTTTACTATTTCATCAAAGACACCCTAACCAAAATTGTCATTTTTTTCTTCCTGAGAGTGCGTGGTGGTGAAAGCTAAAACAATGACTGGAACAGTTCGGTGCCACTGTCTTGCTAAAGTGCCGACATTCTTACCCACCATTGCCTGCGCTGCACGGTAGATGTCAACAGAGCGGAAAAGCACATAATTCTCACTGTTGTTACGAAAATAGTTTTGACCTGACAGGGACCATGTTCTAAAAACCACTGAATTAAAGAATGATCAAATGAAGAAATCAACACGAGGATGTTCCACGTAACATAAAACAATGGACACCTTCCACTCATTAATATCTCGCTCTCTCCTGTCTTACTGCATTAACCCCTTGCCTTAGAAACCAGTGGCCCCATCCTGGGTGTATGAAGCTGTTCTTTATTTTTAGTTTTGAGAACAAATCATCTCCTCTTGAAGTCTAGGTCCAGGCTTCTTGCAAACTATTGACAGTGGCCCTGGTTTTCTTTATGTTTGTCACCCTCAGAGTTTTGCCTACAAGATCCACTGAAGGAGGCAGAAATCTTGATGTCAAACAATAGTACATGGTGGTTAATGAAAAAAAAAAAAAAAAGGACTCCATAAAAAAGGAAACTGGTAGCTTGCAAAGCTGCCTGGAAGGCTGGCAGGAACCACAGGAGGAGCAGCAGAGACAAGATCACGGCCCAGAGAAAGGCATTTGGGATGTCACGGCTGCCTCTGGACACCTGCCATCTCATCGCTGAATTCTTGACTCTACTGCAGCTGCTGCAGATAACCTGACAGAATCGACACCTCCACGCCATTCTGCAAGACTTACCCTCGTGGTGGGAGCAAGTGATTGACTGTCGCTCATCATGGAGCCGCACTCCACGTGGAGGAGGCGGGGAGAGAGAGGATCTTTCCCGTTTCCATTTCTGACCCCCATCTACTTAGAGCTTCGGCCGAGAGAGGGAGGGAGTTTGAGTCTGAGCAGTTACATTGACAAATGCCAGTACTGCTCACTCCTTTAGTGAACAGCATCCAAACACACATTCTTGCCACTCTACAGTTAAAAAAAATATCCGGAACAAAATTGCTCCCCGAGGAAACATATTTTAAAAATATCTCCTGTTATTCCACCTAGCTACAATCTTCACATATCCTGGTGATGCCTCTTTTTTCCCGATAGGTAGTTGTGATTTTACCACAATATTCTGTATCTATCACTCTTATCCTCTTCATCAAATATCTGGGATAGCTGAAGGAAAAACAAGACATTAGTCAAACTATGTAGCTATGTAAGGAACCCATCAAGGAAGGAAATATAGGTAGATGCTACAGTACTTAAAGGTGCAACTGTTTAGCATATTGTAATTGATATTTGACTTTTCTCCTCATGCAGTCAGGACTTTCATCCTTGAAAGGCAACCTGCCCCCCGCCCTTGACTCAAATTGTTACGCCTAGTGGATCTGAATAACTGGGGTTCTGAGAACACAGGACCGAAGTTGTTTGCCGTTAACTTTCAGTACCAGTAGTACCAGGAGGCGCTCATGTTCCAGGGAATCTCTGCATGTCATTAGTACTCTCTCTTACTCCCATTAGTTAGCGACAACCCTACTTCCCCCGAAGAGCTGGACCCAGTCACGTGGGCAATACCATAATCCCTGTGGTGGCTGCTCTCTCGGTGGTAGGAGGAGCCCGACACGGCCTGGAAGGAGCAATGGAACTGTTACTGGATCCCCTGGTGAGTGCCTTCTTCCTTTGGTACCAAAATCTGAAAGCCCGTAGAGGCCAAAGCAGCAAGGATGGAAAGCAAAAAGGATGCAAATGGCTAACTAGAAGGCATTATCACAGACACCGTTCCTGCGTCTGCTTCTTGTGACCCCGTCCCATCATTCAGAGACATGGGAGAATCAGCACCAGGTATGGACGACTTGTTTGGAACCTGCTCTGTCAAGGAGAAATGAAGGTGTTACTCTCGCTAGCACTACAACTATCTTTAATACCCTATCCCACTGCTACACACTGCCACCTCTTTCAAGATGATGGGCATGAAAGGCGTTCAGTCACAACTTTTTTTTTTGTTTTTACTACACAGTATATTTGCTAAAAAAATAAATAGTGCATAAGGTACCATGTATGGAAGATTATGATGGTATAAAAGGCATTCGGCAGGTTCCTGGATTAGAGTACTGTTTGTAGGGGATGCAAACAAAAGACAGTTAAATATTTATTCCGAGTGGAAGTGCCTCTTCTATGAGTTGGGTCAAATATTACCCATCTAATACTCGGTGGCTGGCTGGTTCTGTAAGCACACACCAGACTAAAGCTTAGGATTGGCTGCTGCTAAGGAGAGAGTAGGCCCTGAGCTCCGCAAGGAGGTAGGTTAGTGTTTAGGAGGTAAAGCTGAGGACACACGCACAGTTTCCGTGGCTGCCACTACAGCCACTTAGCTGAACCTGCTGGGAAACCACCTGGGTGGCGGGACAGTGGGGCTGACCCACATCCATTCCATTTGGACAGTGAATTCTTCTTCCAGGAAGTTTCTTTCTCTTTGTTGGCCCATTCATTTTATCTTGTTTTGGGTCATTCACGGGGGACATTGGTACTACTGCATTTTAAGCCTATTCTGAGAAGTTATCCATGTATCTTCTGTTCATACGATTAGCCACTGCCAGTGAACGGCTGTGGGTTATGATTTTAAGTCATCTCTTCCTTAAGAAAAGCGAATGTCGAGATGTATTTCCAACGTTGTGCTCAGTGGAGAGACTTTCCCTCCCCGCTCTCCTCTGATGTCTTCTCTGAGTAAGACCACAGCGCTCAGTCCACGTCTAGTAATACCGACCTTGGAGGCAGAGCCATGGGTAAAGCAGACTTGATTTATTCTCCTGCTGAATGAGTGATGGGTGGTTAGCTTTGCAGGCGGCCACAGATGGGAGTCAGAGGGAGACACACCGCAGGCAAGCAGGACACTGGGAGCGCGACACAGATCACACAGCTCACTCACAAAGTCAGAATCCGCATGATCCCAGTTTCTGCAAACACACTTCCAACCGACACTGGGGTGCTGCTGGAAACCCTGGGTTCCGTGCCAAGGTGAATCGGATAACACCTATGATGCGGCGTGGCAGGGCACAGACCGAGCATAGTTGCCTGGGGATGCACCCCCAAGCATCTAGGCAAGGGGCTGGCGGGCTTCTTTTGTAGGGGCCACATATGTTAGATTTGGGGGGCCAGGCAGTCTGCAGCCTCAACTCAACTCTGCCATGGTGGTGTGAAAGCAGCCAGAGACCATGGATAAACCAGTGCGTTACTGTGTTCTAATAACAGTTTATCGACAGACACAGGGATTGGAATTCCATCTATTTTCAAGAGGGCATAGACTACTCTGCTTTTTATTTTTTCAATCCTTTAAAAATATGAAAACCCTTCTTAACTCACGCACTACACGAAAACAGGCCACCGTGGCTTGGAGACCACCCAATAAAAATCCGAGAACTGCTTTGAAAAGGAGACGGCTGCTTCGGAACCCTAGGAGATGCTGCAGTGACGTGAGCCTCACAGGCGTGCCCCACAGATCACACGCAGCGCCCCGCGCTGCTACCGACACTCTGAGCTGTGTGGGACACGCAGGTTCATGAACACAGAGGTGGGTGAGCGGCGGGGCTGCAGCCGGAATCGGCTCGAGTGTCATTACCTGGCAGTCTTTCAGGTCTCCCAGTAAATCACATCTAACTTTGTTATGCGTTGTTTCCAAAATCCCAGAGGCCTACCCAATGCTGTGCCTCTTCAGTAATGGTAAGGAAACAGTAAAGTATGTGCCCCCCAAAAAATAGACGAAAAGCTGTTTAGCATTATACTCATGACTCAGATTCTATGGACTCCTATTAATTCACATGGTAAAAATAGATTTGGAAAAGCAGATGTAAGGTATACAATATTTTCCAAATAATTCTTGTGCAGATCAATAGTTTTTACATGTATGTACCTCTATGTAATACCAGTCAGATCAATATTTACACAATTAGCCTCTGTCTAGAAGTTGTCTTCAATTCAACATCGATATAGATTAGTTTTGCTTGTTCTCGAGTTTCATTTAAATGGAATGCTACTTAGATTCTTTCACTTGACATTGAACTATGAGATCTATCTATGTTGCTGAGTATAGGAATAGTTCAATTTTTTTAATTGCTGAGTAAGTTTTCATTCTGAGAGTATAAAATGTTCAGTAAGTTAGTGAGAAGTGATCAAGATAGAAATATTCTAATGACTTAAAAGGCAAATGAAGACAAAAAACAAAAGACGGGAAAAAGATAACAATAAATTACTTAGCTCCAGACCTTCCTTCCGAAACCCGCATACAGAAGAGAACAGCGACGGACCGTTTTAAGAAATGAAAAGGTGCACACACTGAAAATCCGTACTGAGAAAAAGAAACGGCGCAAATGCCACACACACGCAAATGCTCAGTCACCGTGTCTCCCAGAACCAGCCCTCAGGATGGTAAATGAACATCCAATTGGCTAACTGCATTTAAAAAGTAAAGAATGGAAAAGCTGCTGTTAAAGTACAACACACAGAAAGGGCCGGTGGATACATAATCTTGAAATCCATCGTGTTGTTTGTTATATAAAAGCTTTTTTTAAAAAATGCATGATATACCAATGTTTTCCTTTAGAGACTCCGGACTTAGAGTCCTGCATTAGAAAGACGTTTTTCATTACAAAATTATAAAAATAGTGTTGTAAAAATTATTTTAAAATGTATGTTTTTCTAATTCCAAGGGGTTTGGTTGTTTATTTTCACATATTATTCTTCAATTTATCAATTCATCTGCTATTATTTAGTGTATGTTGGGAGGTAAAGCTATATCTTTACGGTTTTCCAAATGATAATAAAAATCCAGAAGTAATTTAAGAAATCATTAATCCTTTCTCCACAAATTTGAAACGCCAACATTATCTTACATGTATGATTATGTCTCTATTCTTACACACATAATTACTTATATACATATACCTATGAAGGATAAAACACATGCTCATATTGTTTGAATGACTCTAATTTTTGCTACATCTTAAAATAGTTTCTTTTTCTTTCAATATTTCAAAAACATATATAAATTTTCCAGATAATCATCAAAGTAAGCTTATCAAAATTCATGAGCAATCCATTTTATTTTCATTGGGATTACATTCTGGTTTGTAGGATCATTTCAAGAAGACTCATTTATTATACTGAGCATCCCCATCCAGGAACACAGTATGTTTCTCCTTTTATTTAATGTTCTTTGGTCTCCTAAAGACTTATGAGTAACTGAAACCCTTTCTTTACTTCTTCTTAGATGTTTCACAGCATTCAGCCTTTAACCACCGTTAGCTTACAGTTTTGAATTGGACGTTACTGTGTTACAGGAACATTGATTTGTCTATACTGATTGGTACCCTGCCCCTCAGTAAACAAGATTATAGTTGAAATAGTTTTACTGATTCTCTTGAATTTTAGGTACAGCAAGTCACATTTCCTGCACTTCCTAGCAAGTTCACAAATCCTTTCCATAATTTATACTTATTTATTTTTCTTGCCTGTACATTAATTGGGTTCTCAGTGCCATGTTCAATTATTAGCCAAAGATATCACAGTCAAGTTTTATCATTAGTTAGGAACTCCTATAGTATTTTATAGAAATTCTTAATCAGGTAAGGCAATTCCTCTGGCTCTTAGTTTGTCAAGGATGTATTTTTCACTTTTTTATCAGAAAGCAGTGTAAAATTTTATCAAATGACGCTAACGGGAAAATATCACACATTTTCTCCTTTCACGGTTTGAAGTACAGAAGTACATCAATTGTCTTCTAAATTATATCATCTTGAACAAATCTACTTAATTATGGCACACTTTAAATATGTCATTCTTGATATTTTTGCATCTACAGCTATACTCTTGAATAAAATATATCTATACTTTTCATTTTTCTATATGTGGTTGATTTGTTTTTTTAGGATAAGGATTAGCTAGGTTTATAAAATGAATGATAAAGTTCCATGGGAAAATAGACTCATGTCTCTGATGCTAATTAACAATTCCAATAACTTAGAAGTAATCCTCTAATAAACAGGTTGCTAAAACTCACTACTGAAATTATTTGAGCCTACTTTTTCATTGCCTGTCAAGTCTCTGACTAGCTTTATTTTTTCATTTTCTAAGTGGTTATTGGCCTGTTTAAATTTTTCTACCTCTTCTTCTATCAAGTTTTATAATGTATCTTTTTCATGCAATCTTACATTTTATGATTTTAAAAGTTATTTATATGCACGGCATAAAGTGTTCTGTCGCAAAATTTTAAAATACATTATGTTCCTGTGATTACATTCATTGTTTCTTACTAACAATGTTCACTGTGTTTTTTTCTATTTTTCCCCTTTCACCAAGCTTACAAAAGAATTGTCTATTTAATGACACTTTGCAAACAATCAGCCTTTGCTTTTCATCTATAAGCCTATCTTTTATATGGAACTGTATTTGCAAAAGTGTAAAAGTTAATCTTACACCAGAGAATATAAAGTGAACAATCACTTCATTCTTCGGGCTTCCCAGTCTCCTCCTCCCTAGTGAAAACTGTGATTAAGCCTTAGGATTGTGTTCTTCCAGAATTTTCTAAATATTTAATTGCACTTAAAAATTTAAATGGATTCATATAGTACCTGTATTATGACAATTGTTGTTTAACACAAAGTGTTAACTTCCAAGAAAATATAGTTAGCAATAGTCACTATAATTAATAAAATAGTCATATAAAATTTTTACAGCCCTATATTAGCAATGGATTTATTTACAATACATCTGTTTATTACTCATCGATAACATGGATGTAGCCTGTAATCTACTGAAATATATATATAAGGCAAATAGTGATTTTATTTATTCACTTACACGTGTTATACCTGCAAACATTTTATAATGAAAAACTTTTGTAAATATAAAAATACTTTTGCATTTATAATTTTGCTCTTTAAATGTCTTTTATTCTTTAAGCTAACCAATAAATATTTATTACTTTATCACAGTCATTGTTCTAAGAACAGTGGACATACCCAAGCAGATTAAAGAAAATACTGTACAGACTAATATTTCATACTCTACTCACTCACTCTGTTTTTTTTTCATATTTGAGTGAAAAGAAACTCCATTAGTACTACGCTTACCCTTTTTTTACTACCCACTTCCACTAAGTTTGGATGTTGCTTTTCATAAACATGATTCTTCTTTTTCTTTGATTTCTCTTCCATCTGACTGGCCTTTGGTATTAAAATAATTCTCCTGCTTTTTCCTAACCCTAAAGCACAGAGCAAATCGGGAAGAAAAACAATTTCATAAGGACTCTGACAAGAGCACCCCCAAATAGGATCGATGGACACCATTAAGGGCAAGCACCCATGAGGAGGAGCTTTAACTACCGTAAGAACACACTGGATAAAATTTCTAGGAGAGAGAGATGAGAATTCAAGTGAAAGTCTGCCCTTTCCTATCTAGAGGTCTTAAATATTAAATTATAGAGAAAGAGAAGCCAAAATATATCTAGTTCCTACTATGGAATCAAAATCCATTATTTTTCGGTGTATTTCCTGGATGCAATCATATATTTTTTTATATTTTTTAAATGTACGTTCAAAGATGCGTTATGATAAGTTCAAAACATGCAAGAACTCTGGGAGGCTAACCACCTCTTCGATGCACCCCTTCCTTTTTCTAGTTCCCCACAGTCCCCTCAACTCCTTCCAGTCCTTACTCACATACATATAGGTTATTTTACCCATCTGTAATCAACCCCAGGGTCCAGCACAAAATGTTGGCCCAATATTTGCGAAATTCAAAAAAAAAAAAAAAAAAAGGCTGAAGATGTTCCATATTCTCCACAGGGCCTACTGCCTGATTTTGCTTGGGTCCTGGCAACCCGTTCCATTCTGAACTGACTTAAGGTATTCTCTTCAACTGCAAGAACAAAATAATTGAACTCTACATCCATCCCCTCTCCAATCGCACCCACTCTCGCTTGCACCACTGAGCCCTTTAATATTTTTTTCCCTTGTCTCAGAGGTTAAATGAACACCAGTAAAATGCATGGATCAGACTCATTTATTTATGGACTGCTTTGAACTTCAGGCTGAGTCCACAGTGCAATGAAAATTGAAGGGAAGATAAAAGTGATGTTTTCCTTCATTGATTCATCCTCTTGCTCAGACTGGACATTTAAAAGGAGAGCAAAAACTGAAAGATACTGAGGAAGTTAGCTGTGGGTATCTGGGAGAAGCGCTTCCCAGGCAAAGGGCCTTAATGTGGGAGCAGGCGTGGTGTGCGCTCGGGGAGACCAGTGGGGCAGCAAGGAGCAGGGCGGAAACCGTGAGACTAACAGGAGATGAGGTGGGAACAGGATTTGGCACTCGAATCTCGGGAGGCCTTGCGGGTCATTGTAAGGACTCTGGCTTTCACTCTGAGAGATAGGGAAGGCTTCGAATAGGGGAACGGCGTGTTCAAACGTAACGTTTACAGATCCTATGGTGGCTGAGTGGAGAACACAGTAGAGAGATGAAAGGATGAATAAAGGAGACTCCTGTTGTTTTCCTGTGTTTCCAAGGAAGAAATGGTGGAGGTGGTTTAGATGGTACCAGTGCAGGTGCGGAGAGGGTCCCTGGCCTCCAAATATATGTTCAGGGCAGAATTTACCGATGGATTTTATTCTGTTTGTGAAAGAAACTGGAGTAAAAACTGACTCAGTTTTTATCCTGAGCGAATTGAGGATGAAGTTGCCACCAACCTAAGTGGAGAGAGATGGGAGTACATTTAAAGTGGG